>JZLH01S0119029.1:82017-95859 GCA_001188425.1 Eucidaris tribuloides
CACTGCCCCCCCTTTGGCTACGCTAATGGCGCGAGGTAATTTTTTTGTGGCTTGGGCTCGGTCCGTGCCATTTGTACAAACCTCTGGAAAGGTACAATTCAGGGGATGCCTCGACTTGTGGCCTCGACCAGTGACGTACCTGGCGTACGTCATCAGGAGAGGCAATTTCATCCCCGGCCAAATCATTGGTCTATTTTTTTGGCTCGGACAGCCCAACCGCCGAAAACTTTCTCAACGGGTTGGGGGGGGGGGTGCCCTAGTGATAATTGCTCATTCCAATTCCAAGGTCCATTTTTATTTCTGGTCACGCCAACCTTCGAAAACTCGCACAGCATGGCGATGGTCGTTGTGGTGGTGGTGGTGGTGGTGGGGGGGGGGGGGGTAGTGACGAAAACCTTTCATTCCATATCCAAGGTCCAATTTTTTTTTTCCGGTCGCGGCAATCGACGGAAAGTCTCTCAGCATTGAGTAGGGGGAGGGGAGGTAGTGACGAAATTTTTTTTCCCTCCAAACCAGAGGTCCAAGCGGGGGTTCCTTTTGGTACATGGTCCCCCTCCCAGATTCGTGACAAGGAAAACAAAACCCTTCGTCCGCGTCAGGGGTGGGGGTGGGACACTCTGCCCCTACCCCCAAGGTACGTAAAGTGGCCTCGACTACTTCTCTGAAGCAGAGAAACTGTAGTGGTTTTGATTTTTTTTATGTACACCACTAACATGTAAAAATGCAGTAGTAATTTTAGTTTGTGTTTAATCTTGTGCATAAACATTAAATGATTGATCGATTTTGTTTCCAATTCTCAAACAATAACAAAATATTTACATATACAATGCATAATTGAAAAAAGGAAATTGTGTTTACATTGACAACTCAACATTTCAACAAATAACACACCAATTATTTACAAGAAAGAGAAATGCAGAGACCACTATGTTGAGCGTGATGCGTGATTTTGATGGTGGCCTCTTTCCCCCCTGAATAAATTAAAAAAGGAAAAATAAGAGATGGATGGGATACGATAGGCATGCAGGAAAGAAAAAAGAATGTGATCGTATGAATGTATGTGAGTGTTTGATGTGTGTCTCTATGTCTGCATGTTTGTATGTTTGTGTGCATGGGGTTATATGAGGCTAATACGAGGATACTTTAAGGATTTTGAAAATTTGAAAGAAAAAAAAACTACAACGTATAGATAATACACTGTAAAAACTGCACTTAGCGAGTAAAAGCTTTATCCTTGTTATCACTTTCTTAACAACACTGACATGAGTGCAGTGAAGAATACACTGGTACGTAAATTTTGTGCACAATTACTCTACAACATATACTCTCTTCAATTTCGTAGCAACAAATATCCTGAAATTTTAACAATACACTTGTAAACAACATGTTTTCTCAAGTTTTACATCAATTCAAAGATGACGTAGTTCTTCTACTAAGGTATGAAGACTTAGTTACTCTTTCTCTCACACATTTTTGCTAAATACTATTTTTTAGGTAGATGACGCCACTGGAACAACTTCTCATGTTGTCCTGTCCGAAACAGGACTAATGCATGTCGGCAACACTCTGTAAAATCATTTAAAATAAATGCTACATGTAAAAAATGAGGCATTTAACATGCATTTGTCATAAACATGTATGTTAGTGACTTATGTCTTAATAAGTTTCTATATTAGTACAATAACGCCAAATAATACAATAACAACAAATTCATCTTGGACTATGTAGAAATATTACTGTAATATGAATTCACTATTCGTATGATTGCAATACGACAAAATAAGACAAAAGCAAGATAACACAATGGCACCAAAAAAACAAGAGAGGAAGCAGTATTTTGGGTGTGTTTTCTTATCATTACACGTTGGATTTACTTTCTAGATCTAAATACAACAAAAAAGTAGCTATCCCTTTTTCAAACTACCATAACTTTTTAACGAAATGAGTTTTAGCAAAATAATTTGACAGAAGTGTTTCTACACTTATTGACTAACTTCTGTGTAAAAGTGTTATTGATCCGGCTAGCCATGCACAAGTGAGCATGTATTAAAGGCAAAAATTGTCACTTTTCAAAAGTCACAGGAGTCATCTCTTATGCTAAATTGATGGTTCTCATTCAACCATGACATGATTACAACCCTCTACGTTCGTACAACATAATTATACAGATACATTTTGTTGAGAAACATCGGATTTCAATTTTTTCAAATTAACTTAATAGTTTCTTACAATTTCAAAACTGCAGAAGGATGTAAATTCTTTAATTGAACTCAGTAAAGCGTAAAATATGCGAAAGTGCCAGGTGACGTGTCAGGTGGTCAAACGATAGATACTTTATATACATAAAAAGCGCTTAATCATTCATCAGAAATAGAACTGATTAAAGTCCTGCATCACAAATAGGTAGAAACCTATTCCTGATCTTCAGCAGCCCAGCAGAGGTCATCGCATCCCTTAGAATCCGCTTCTGGTCCGATAGTGCAACACGGGCCCGCCAACTCACGAGCAAGTCGAATGTACCCCTGGATGTTACAGCGGCTCCCAGTCGGTTCGATTCGTGACATCTTCTGATCTCTGCCACCGGGAGACCGAGCGCGATTGCCAGGTCGTCGATCTGTTCATCTGATTGAATCGCTGACGCAATGTCGCGTAGAAGTCCGTCGTCTACTCCCCTGTCCGCTTGCCTGATAATATTAATTGGGATGTACTTGATATAATCATATCTTATATCTCAGAATCGTGACGTCAAAATATCGGTTACAATATTCGTTGTAATTTACACCGTGATGTCACAAGCCACCGCCGACTGCCAGCAATATGTGTACCAACGCAGCATGTTACCAATTTACTGTACATTATATTGCGTATTGCGACATACAAATCATCTGCTGTGCATATGGAGACTGACGATGTGTACACGGATTTTCTTAAATTTTATTTTAACGAATTAACTAAGACCAAAAATCACACAAGATCTAATTTATGTATGAGTAAGCCATTTATACGGGCTATCACAATGTTCTCTGGATGTTCCGCCATTGGATAAGGACACTTTAGATTTTTGACCTCACCGAGATAAGTCTAGGGACAGTGAGTTTCATATAATTTGAAGCCGTGATGACGTATTGAAAAGTTACGCGCATCTGCCTCGGCGGCAGCCGTGAATCCCGTTTAACACGGGAAATGAACATCAAAAACAGCGCTTTTTGATGTTCCGGCCGTGATTGCTTAAAATAGGGAAAGTTTCTCAAAAATCTTCGGACGGATTTTGAAAGTTTAAAATGTTTTGCTTAAGATGATACCAAATTCACAGTTATTCTAATACAGGAAACGGTAGTAATTTTGACTTTAAAATTTCCCCTTTTTCAGATTGTCAATGGGGATTGTGTCATTTTCCCCCCATTTTTGGGGGTGGTTGACACACTCAATGGCCCGTCAAATATTACTGGAGCGTTATATAAAAAAATCTTCGGACGGTTTCTGAAACTAGACATTACATATACCAATCATATTTTGATTTCGTGCAGAGGGGAAGGGTAGGTTGATTTCTAGCATGAACATCCAGGCATTAATTTTGATAAGGTTCGGTTTACTGATTTTAAAATTGCGACCACCGCGTGCATGCATGTCAGGCGCGTGGGATGCGGACCCGCGCGGCCTATTGGCCAAATAGGCGCGTCTGGCGAGACAACACGTGCAGCCGGCCAATCAGTAAGCGTGAATTTCTACCCCCATAATTACGCCGAAATTGCCATCTAGTCAGCAGTACATACCGATATGTTTGCTTAAAACTTGACCGGAATATGTTTAATAATGCAATCAAAGGTCACTTCTTGAAAAGAGGATATATTTCCCTTCATTTTAGTGTCAAAATTGTGGAGAGGTAAATAATTTTACATTGCTAATAAACCCATTAAAAAGTTGTTAAGGAATTTGTTTTGTTTCGTTATTTTCGATGGATTATTTCATCATTCTTTTCACCAAAAAATTCAAAGATTGACATTGGATTGAATTCGTTGAAATTTTTCCTGCAAAATGATACATTGTTCGTTTATAAAGCCCAAGATAAACCGAAAATATCATTGATTGAATATGTCTTACACGGCACGTATAGCTCACGCTGAGTGACTGACTGTCTCGGCTCGTGTAAGACCAAATGCGCGTTTCCAAGGTAAACTTTTCAATATGTGCAGCTGACGCATGATATTAGATAGATAGATAGATAGATTTCTATTTGCATTCTCAAATAAGCATAACAAAACATGTCAAATGCATAGGTACAACTTAAATTTAGTATACATGTACATCGACAAGACAATATTTCAACAAAATACAACATGCCAATAATTTACAAGATCGAGAAATGCAGAGACCACCATCTTGAGCATAAAGCTTGATGGTGAAGGTGGCCTCAAAAAAAAAAAAAACTGATGAAAAATAATGAGAGATGAACAGGATACAGAAGACAGGAAAGAGGGAAAGACGGCGAATGTATGTGAGTGAATAATGTATGTATGTATATATGTATGTATGTATGTATGTGTGTATGTATGTATGTATGTATGATTATATATGATTAGCACTTTGGCAGTCAGGCTTGGGGCTAATCGGCATGGGGAAGGTTTCTAGTCTTCTGATATAAAATTGTTGACCTCTTTATTACCCAGCATTGTTCAGCGTTTGATATTAAAGCCACTGGCTAACATTTACCACAATTAAAAGAATGTGAGCTACATAATCCTCCATGCTCCAATTGTCTTTGATAAGGTCTGAAAATAAAGCCCTGAAAAAATTGCATTTCAAAATGATTATTTAGTGCTTTAAAAAAGTGAAAATCGTAAATTGACCGGATTCACCTGACCATTTCCTCCCATAGACTTACTGTGTGTGAATCTAGGCTATTTTTTTACTCGCCCCAAGTACTAATTGTTTAGTCATTCATATCTTGCCAGTGGCAGCATAAATTTCCAAACTTTTGTATTCTAGGGTGTTTACTTGTCCATTCAAACACTACTATGACTATGTAGCTCAGATAGCAAAGTTTGACATGTTTTGTTTATTTGAAGCTCCATAATGTTAGCCTATTACTTTAAATATCACTAATTATTTTCTGAAATTCAGACTTTTTTGACTAATTAAACCTCAAATGGCGTCTGAATGATTCAAGACGACTTGAATACTTTCGATCAGCCCTAAAGACTTTAGCGTAATTCGAGTTTTTGGTTGCAACCGTCAAACAGCATTGGTTTAATTATGCGAATTATGTAATCACAGATCACTCAAAAGTAATGCGTAGTAAATTTTATCTTCTGCCTAAAATCAAAATCTGCGCTCAAACCTGAAGATAGTGGGCAAACATTAATGAAATGCACGAGAACTATCAACTCTTTGAGGAGAAAAAATGAGCATGTTTTGCATGTATCTTCCTGAATGAACCCAATATGAAATGTGAGTATAGTGTCCCGATTAAATGTCCCTAGCTGCAATTATTATGATAGATACATGTATTTGCAATATCAGGGGAAAGTTTTATTTACCTGATTGGCGTATGTTCAACTGGTCCTGTATAAAGCAAACAAAAAAATATATCAATGTGAACTTTGTTGGTCTTAGAACCAAAATTAATCTACCCAATTTGTTAACATTAAAACGTTTTTCTGATTGTTGTAGCTATCAATATCATATAATTACTACTACTACTTTCACTACCTCTACTCTTAATGTTACTACTACTACTACTACTACTACATCTTCTTCTTTGCTTGTAAGCAATTCTATATTTATGCATATGGCTCATGGTCTTAAAAGTTCAAGTTTAGTTTTCCATATCTTAGCATCGTATTAAGTTATTATATATGGCAAAATGAAGTTAAATCATCATCTGTTGATCTGCGTTTACACTTTTACAGTACTGGTGACATGCATTGGTGTATGATAAATTACCTTCGGGTAGAATCCTATCCTTCAGATCTAGTAGTTGAGCAGCTTCCATTGCTTCCCTTAGCAGTTCCTCCTGTTTCAAAGGGGTGACTTTGGCTCGCCATTCCATCAGCATGTTAAAGGTACCCTTAGTAGTTACAATGCCTTCGGCGCGGTTGGATGCATGGCATCGCCTCACACTTGGCCCTGGAATACCGAGTGCACGTGCCAGTGATTCGATCTGTTCATCATTCCAAATACTGGACGCAATATCTTGCAAGACTTGGGGGTCAATTCCATCATCACATACTCTGTAATCATGAAAACAGTTTCAGTAGTGTACTTTACAATTCTAGCAACTGATAGTCCAATTACTGTGAACGATTTTTCATAAGGTATTTCGGTAAAGGGTGAAAATAAAATTGTATCTGTTTTATAGGAAATAATTATAATTGGATATAATTGCTTCGCAATGGTGTAGGCAGATTCAACCACAACATGAACTGCTGGGGGTTGCGGCCATCATCATTATGTGTTTGTGGTCCAACAGACCAGACGGCGCACCACATCATTAATGAGTGCCCTATCCTTGGACCACCAGAGAACTCCAACATTGCTTTATGCAACCCCAATCCCGAAGCAGTGAGCTGGCTGCAACAGCGGGAACAAACTGCCTAGATGCCTCATACGAAAGATGAAGAAGGATATAATTGCCCTGAAATTCACGTGATCTGAAACGCTTTCCTTTTTAGATATTGAGAGAAACTTGGAAAGTCGCCCTCCCTCTTTCAACTTTTTTTAAAAGAAACATACATAGTGATATCTGCTCCATTAACATATAAAAAACATGACATCCTATATTGAATGTGTACTTTTTCCTAATGTGTGGCAAGACAATTGACCATTAAATTCAGGATTGACATCATTTCGAGGACCCCATTATGAACTTTTTCGGGGGGGGGGGGTAAAGAGAGAGAGGACTTGTTTCTGCTGAAATATCGACAATGGTCCACATGTTCTACATCTTAGGGGAAAGGGATGAAAAAAAAACGTTTACAAGATTATTCACAAATATTCCAAGAACAATGCCAAGGTTCACTGTGACACTTTCATTGGGACTAAGGATTGAAAGTGGTTTGCTGTTAGTATGAAGGGTACTAAGCAAACTTGGCTTTGGTAACCCTCCTCAAAATGTCGGTAATTTTTCGCATGGGTTAAACGGGTTCTACAGAGGTCACAATTAGAACCTTTTAAAGTGGGTTAAAAGTATATATCAAATTAAAAGTCTTGTCAAGCAAGATCCAAAAAAGCCAAGATGGCTTTATCTATGATTACCGGTTAAACTACAAACGGCCAAAAATATGTAAAGGTTAACACACTTTTGATCAAAGGTCAATTAGTTAATCGCCCAATTTAAATGAATATAATTTCTACATTATGTGTTCTGACATGTCCTATTCAACATTGCTAATCAATTTTAAAATTGGCAATATTAACCTTAACATTTCACAAATCAAATAGCAATACAGATGCATATAATATTTGCATACACATACATATGCTGTGATGCTGTGTTAAAGTGCATACGAATACATGGCATATTACTTTAAATGAGAAGGTAAGGATTACCATATGGGTTTACGAAAGTGGTTTAGTTGATTTATTCATACCGAAAACATATACTAGGATATAAAAATCAGTCAAATTGCGAAAGCCAAGAGTTTGAATTTTTATGGAAAGTGCATTGACCTTTCCATATTTTTGGTCATAGCGACTTAACAGATGATCTGAGATAACGTAAATACCTGTTGAGATCCTGCTTGACAAGATGAGTATTTTGATTTATGGTTTTAACCAATTAGACCATTTTTTTTTAATTTTCACCCAAGCATAACTCATGTTGATCCTTTCCAAAATACGTTGAAATTTTGAAGAGGTTTATTCACATCACCTTTGTTTAGTACCCTTCGAACAACCTGAAGCCACTTTCAAATCTTTACTCCCGCCATAGTGTTCCTCTACTGAAAAATAAATGCTCACCCTTGAGTCGGAGTTTCCGAAATTGAAGCAGACGCTGATGGTGGCTCTGCATGTTATATGTCAAGGAATACAAAACGACTACTGTTTAAAACCATATTAGCTTAAAGATTGTGTTAATATTTCAGGATGTGCAAGTCATTACTTCCTTCATTATCAATACAAACGGTAGTTTAGTACTATACAGAATGGTGTGTTGAAAGTCTGAGATCCATACGCCCATGAAGTTGTTGTTTATGAGAAAAACTAATAACGACATGGTTACCAGAATGTTGTTCTCTTCTCGTGAGTTTCAATTTGCTCAAAATGCGAATCGCGGTCACTGCTGCCCCACCGCCTAGCAAGACGAGCGCAGGACCTCTGATGCGTTAACAGCTGATCCCCTGCGCGACCTTTGGCTAACGTCTGATCGGACCATTTTCGCAACGGCACGTGCCGTTTGACTTTCGCGGATTTTTTTAAAATTTGCCTCTTGAGCAAATGCGAAAAAGGTAATAAGGTTAACCGTCCAGAGTTTAACCAAACTCATATTTTACCGAAAGTCTCTATGAGAGGTGTTTATTTATATTAATCTTCACATTGGATATGATTTCAGCTGATTTGAATCATATAGATGTTTTTTGACGTGCAAATCAATAACCCAATCTTTAACAGTAAATCAGGAGCAGCAGTATCTCCTTAACATCTAGATCTTAATTTGCACAACCTATCATGGAAAGACGGTAAAATCATCCATCATGCGACGATTCCCATAAATCTTAGGGACTAAAGTCAATTTACCGCAAAATAAAAAAAAACTATGCATCGTAATAGCGCTCCTACAAAAGAATAATGGTACTGGCATTAAACTAGTCTATTTTTGATATGCGATTTATGTATAATTTATTGAAAACTCATAGGAGATCAAATTCGCCACTTCACACGAATGTAGATGCTATTATTGGATTTCATTAATCTAGTTTACTTATATTTATGAGAAAATTTAGAAGAATGCGAACATGTATGATATACAATAATCTTATTTTCTAGTATTGTCCTGTTTAGTATTTTGTATCACAAGTTTCGAATACCTTTGGTTAGGAAGAAATAAAACAAGCAGTAAGCAATGTAATGTCTAAGGAGATAACCAAAGAATAGTTTCAATACAATTAAATCAAGTTTGTAGACATGAGATTAACGGCATCTTCAGTTATATAAGTTACATGTTAAAAAACATCCCTGAATTTATCAATATGTATAAGTTATTAGAAAAATTCATCCAGAATTTCTGAAGTTCAAAGCTGTGTAACAAAATCCAAGTGTTTGTCAACATATGCATAATAAAAATGATAATCTTATGAGTCGAGCATGACCCCCATAAAAACAGTTCACGCAAAAATAAGTCACACCTCTCATTGATATCATAAATCGATTCTTCTTCTGCGTGTCCCGTGACCCTTGGTCTAGCTCCAATTCGATATTCTTCTGATTATTGTCTTGGCCTTTAAAGTCAAGCGTGAAATCCAGACGGTTTGAGCTGATGGTAAATATGTTCTCATAGGACAGAACCTACAATAATAATAATAACAATAGAGATAATATTAATAATGCTGATTGTAATAAAAATGACGATGGTGATGATAGAAATTACAACGATGATGATATTGATGATAATTTTCATTTCGTATGAAAACCACAACTTCAAAAATGGCAGTTCGTCAGGTGGGTCACCAGTTGGGGTTTGCCACTATCCGTCAGTGGGAAAGGGGGACCAGTCACGCTCATTGGTCACGTGTTCGTGGGTCTGGATTTTACCACACGGGCAGAGGTCAGAGTCTAAGGTTCCCCATTTTTTCATGTTTGAAGCATAGTGGCCAGCACCTTATCGTAGTGTATTCAATAGTACCCAGGGCTTTCTGGGTAGGTTGATGCTGGGAGGTAATAATAATAATAATCATCATCATAATTATAATAATAGTAATAAATAATAATAATAATAATAATAATAATAATAATAATAATAATAATAATAATAATAGTAGTAGTAGCAGTAGTAGTTATAATGATGGGTATGCCGAGGTATACGGCATGGTCATCCCCTGCAGCCAAAGAACTACCAGTTGTAACGTATCATCGTGCGAATGGATCCTATTTTCTGTGGCCGAGAAGATGGGGTTGCTGATCAGCGCAGCAGCTTCTTCATCTAAATCTCTTTCACGCGCAGGTGTTAATTGTGCACCAGTGTCTTCATAACCCTGTATTTTGTATTTCATTTTTAAACTTTTTACCCCTTTTACTCTGCGCACCCCAAAAGACCTACGGCGATGGGGGAGGGGCAAATCGACAGTTGGCGGTTACCACTGGCGGTTGTAGTCTCAAACCCGCATGTAGGTGGCTCGTGGACCAGTGGTCGCTCATCCTTGCAACCAGGGCAGCATTGAAGTTCGGCAGCATTCCAGGCGACTAAGCAGCCTTTTCAGAATCGCCCTGCTTACCCTGAAACACGGAGGGGACTAAAAAAAGGTGTCCTATACAAAGCCTTACCTATTCTGACTGGCCAGCATACCGCTGCTGGCAGTTAATCCTCTAAGCGGTCGAACACAAAAACAAAGAAATATACTTTTTTGTACATGGAATGTGCGCACTCTATTGGACAGAGAAGAAACAACTAGGCCGGAGAGAAGAACAGCCCTCATTGCCTGGGAAATATCTCGCAAAAGGATTGATATTGCTCCTCACAGCTAGACTCGCTTCGCGGATGACGGTTCAATTTGTGAACCTGAAGGTGGCTACACGTTTTTGTGGAAAGGGAAACCTAAAAATGAGGACAGAATTCACGGTGTTGGTTTTGCCATTCGTGCCAGTCTTCTTCGACAGTTCCCAATCTCCCCACTGGCATAAGTGAGCGTTTGATGAAGATTCGATTCCCTCTTAGCCCCAATCGGTTCATCATCATAAGGTTCTATGCCCCCACTCTCACCACCAATGACGGCGACAAAGAGGTATTCTATGAGAGCCTAGTGAAGTCTACTCCTGCCAAGGACAAGCTCATAATACTTGGTGATTTCAACGCGCGAGTTGGAAACGACAGCGAGAGCTGGGACGGAGTATTGGGTAAACATGGGCTTGGAAAGATGAACAGCAATGGACTGATGTTGTTGACATTCTGTGCAGAGAATCAACTGACCATCACCAACACGCTCTTTAGAATGCCCAACAAGTACAAGATGACTTGGATGCATCCCAGGTCCAGGCAATGGCATCTCATAGACTAATCGTCCGAAAGCGAAATGTTCGTGATATCAAGATTACCAGGGTCATGAGTGGAGCTGAGTGTTAGACAGACCACAGACTGGTCCGAAGTATTCTTGGCTTTCACATTGTCCCATCGCTTAGCAAAAAGCTTAAGTATGTCCGCCCGTCTTTCAACATAGCGAAGCTGCAAAGAACTGACGTGAGGGAGACATACCAAACCCACTTGACCAACAAGCTGGCAACATATGGACCACCCACTGGGGACCTAATTGACAAGTCGAACCGGTACAAGCAGATAATGACTGTAGAAAGTCAACTCGCAAACTCATCATGGGGTGCCAATGCTTCTACGTTGCAGTCTACTGCCCTTGCACTGTGTTACTCTGCCACTGAGTATGCATGTCTTGTCTGGGAGAGATCAGCCTACTGGGACCTATGATCCGGGCTCACCAAGATTGTTTTGATGAGAACAATGATGAGATTTGCAAGCTCTTGGAGGATAAACGACATGCATTCATTGAATGGCAAAACGACATTAACTCCAGGTCAAAGAAAGATCGCTTCAAGCACCTGCACAGCAAAGTGCAGAAAGAATTACGCCTCACGGAGGATAGATGGTGGGACCAAAAGGCAGATGAAGTTGAACAATATGCAGAGTTAAAGACGCTATATAACACTGTGGAAGACCCGTTAAAAAAATTGTCGAACTTTGCTATCTGACATATCTGTTAGTATTTGAATGGACAAATAAATACCCTAGAACACAAAAGTTTGGACAGTTATGCTGTAACTAGTAAAATATGTGCAGATGCAAATGGCACATTAATTTCCTATCCGGTGATAGGAAATTCTGCAACACAGCAGTCTATGGGGGAAAGCTGGAATGGTCTCTCAATGATTTTCACTTTTTGAAGCACTTAATGTTCGTTTTAAACTGCAATTTTTTCAGAGCTCCATTTTTAGACCATACCAAAGCCACTGGTAGCATGAGGAATCATGTAGCTCAGATTTTTTTAAACTGCAAACACTGTTATACAGTGTCTTTAAACAACTTGAAAGAGTTCTTCCGCTCGCTGAGGACTGTGTATGGACCACAAAGACCTAGAACATTCCCATAATAAGGAGCGGACGGCACTACACTGTTAAAAGACAAGGGATGCATCATCAAACGATGGAGGGAGCACTTCTCCAAACCCCTTGTTAACAGGCCATCCACTGTGGACTCTAATGCTTTAGATGGTATCATACAGAGACCAGTAGAGGACGACCTTGACCTTCCTCCTACTTTAGACGAGGTTGTAAAAGCGATAAAGCAAACCAGCTCTGCTATGGCCCCTGGCATAGATGGTATTCCAGCTGAACTCTTCAAAGTACGAAGCAGGACGTCTCTCGACGCTTTCCACAACATCACTAGCATCTGGGATGAAGAGACCACGCATTGTGACTTTAGACATGCCACTGTTGTCTTCCTCTTCAAGAACAGAGGTAACAAAGCTGAAAGTGGCAATTACTGGGGTATATCCCTTTTATCCATCGTAAGCAAAATTTTGGCGCGCATCATCCTAAATAGCCTTATCATCACTATCTCAGACGATTGGCTACCGTAAGCCCAGTGTGGCTTTAGAACAGGCCGAAGCACTGTGGATATGGTCTTCGCAGTCAGACAGGTCTGGGAAAAGTGCATTAAGCAGAACATGGACCTCTATGCTGTCTTCATCGACTTGACAAAGTCTTTCAACACGGTGAACTGTAGCTCTCTCGACTATCCTTGCACGACTCCGTTGCCCCAGGAATTTTGTGAAACTCATCCGCCTGTTCCATGATGGCGTGGAGGGCATAGTACTAACCAACGGATATTCCTCGCAACCGTTTAACATCTCATATGGCGTCAAGCAGGGCTGCGGGCTCGCCCCTGTACTATTTAATCTGTTCTTCTCATGCGCCTTGAACCACGCTGTACATGACTTTGCTGATGATTGTGATCTACTAGCTCATAAGGAATCTGATCTCCAGGCAACCGTCGACAGATTTGCGGAAGCATGTCGTCTCTTTGGCAAGACCTCCTCCCGCCATCCGCATAGAGGGCACTTAGTTGAAGGTTGTCGACCAGTGCAAGTACCTCGGGAGCATAATCTCGTCGGATGGATCTCTTGACATGGAGATAGCAGTTCGCATCGCCAAAGCAAGCCAGTCATTGGGCCGTCATCGCTCGCGTGTGTTGAATCACAAGAAAATTAAGCTGGCAACCAAGATCAATGTTTACAAAGCAGTCGTGCTCACTAGTCTATTGTATAGATGTGAGACCTGGACACTCTACCAAAAAACATGTCAAACAGCTTGAACGCTTCCACATGAGAGCTCTGCGTTGAATTCTAAGAATCAAGTGGAAGGACAAAATAGCGAACTTTGGAAGTCCTGAATAGGGCTAAGATGGTCAGCCTTGAAGCCATGATTGTGAGGGCTCGGCTCCTCTGGACTGGGCATGTAATTCATATGGACAGGTCCCGACTGCCATGCTAGGTACTGTACGGACTACTCACAGAAGGCTTTAAAAATCCTGGACACCCCCCAAAAAGTGGTTCAAGGGCTGCATAAAAGACAACTTGAAGTACGGGAGATTCCCTGCAAAAGAAATGGAATTTCGTGGCCGTA
>JZLH01S0119040.1:49939-61920 GCA_001188425.1 Eucidaris tribuloides
ATTTGGTGTTTTCCTATCATAACACTGAAAACTGATATGGCCTAAAAATAGTCCTGCAAGTGCCACCTGCCACATTTTGAAGTAAATAATGTGGCCCCCATGTATTGGACACACAAGTTGCTTGGAATGATGTCCTTCCATCACAAATCGGCTCTGTACTACCACTTTTGTCAAAGTCAAGGTCAATTCCACCACATGAAGGATCAAATCTAGTCTTTAAATACAGGCATATAATCGTAAATTATACATAACCTCACACACACATTTCCACACAAATATAACAGTAACACAAACGATTTCATTCTTGGTATTTTGTTTGTGTATTATTTATTTGACATCTCAACTATTTGATTCCACATTATAACAGCTTCCAAAAGTTTACATTTATTTTTCAAACTTTCTGACTCTTTTCTATGTTTTGGAATTGACTTCTTCATACAGGCTTCATTGTGACGGGTCATGCATAGTTATATTCATTTTTCTTTTTCTATGTAAACATGTGATGGGTGATTGTAGGCTTAATATTGTTTTAAATTTATTAGTGTTTAACGAATATACATTGTATACAGTGCCTTGAGCACTCTTTTTGAGTGTATGTGTGCAATATAAATACTCATTATTATTATTATTTAATTATAACTTGTTTCTTTAGTTCCACTTTTCGGTTGTCCTTAGTATTCGAGCTTAATCAAGCTTAGTGGGTTTTCCTTTAAAAAAAAATCAGTGGAATCTTAAGTTAAATGTATTCATATTTATATTATCACACATGTTGTATACAAAGATATTGATTATGTATGATTGTATTTAACTTGATATGTAAATTTTTAATCCATTCAAATTTTGGAAATAAATGAATTTGAATTTGCATTTTTTAAATATACATGTATGTATGGCATGGTGTGTATGCAGACAGCAAGACGAAACCTCTCAACCAAACTGATCGTGTTTCCTTGCGAGAAACAATGTTGACCCCATTTGTATTATATGAGTCAAAAAACAAACTTCATAGTATAATTTATATAAAGCTCTCTTACCGTAAACAGCCAGATACCAATGTACTGGCATCGACAGAAGAATCCCCACATTGTCACAACGTAGAGCTTGTACAACAGAGAACTTTGCTGTCATGGAACAAAAATAAATATTGATGGGGAAAACAGCATGAAGCTTCAGAAGTCACTCCTAGTCCAGCCATGAATTTTTTTAAAGTTCTTTTTTTTTCATTTGTATTATTTTTAATTGTTTTGATCCAGGTGAAGTAATACTGATTCAATTGTGGGTTTTTTTTAACACTTCCACAACTGCTTCAAATATTTAGAGGATTACATCTAGGTGCTGAAGCTTATCTGTGAAACAATCTGTTTTGCAATCAATCTGTTGATATTTACAGCAGACAAATGTCAGTAATTTTTGTCTTTCTACACCTTGATGGAACAAGAAAAGTTCTTGCTTTCATACATACAGTGTGTCTCAAAAATAATTGTGCAAGTAAAAAGCGCCCTCTTTGGTCATGATAAGAACATTTATGTGACGTCATGCTTACATCACCATCAAGGGCATAGTCTTAGCTTTCAAATGACGTTTGTTTTGTTCAGTTTGCTTGTTTTAATCCTGAGATATGTTTAGTTTAACACGAAAAGGTAAAATCACAAATGTGCCACTTTTGCTACAGCCAATAGCATCAGGTCCTCTTTCCGTAAAAGTGACACAATTGTGATTCCACCGTTTTGTTTTTTACAAGATATCTCGAGATTAAAACAAGCAAATTGAACATAACAAACAGCATCTTAAAGCTAAGTCATTGCCCTTAATGTTGACGTAAATATGTGTCACAGCAGTATTTTGTCAAGGAGGGCGTTGTTCACTTGAACAATTTTTTTGAGACGTGCTGCAGCATGTTTCAAAAAATTCTACAAGTAAAAAGCACCCTCTTCGGCAATTAGACAATACTCTGGTGACATGATGCTTACATCAACGTCAAGAGCAAAGTCTTAGCTTTCAAATGCCATTTGTTTTGCTCAATTTGCTTGTTTTAATCTCGAGATATAATGTAAACAACAATAGGGTGGAATCGCAATTGTGTCAATTTTACAAGAGATTTTAGTAAAAGTGGCACAATTGCAATTTTACCCTTTCTTATTTAAATTAACATATCTCAAGATTAAGACAAGCGAGGTGAACCAAACTAACGGTATTTAAAAGCTAAGACTATGCTCTTGACGATGATGTTAATATCATGTCACGAGAGTATTTTCTAATTGCCAAAGAGGGCGGTTTTCTCTAGCACAATTTTTTTTTGAGACACACTGTAATACTGTCATTCCAAACTTATATCATTTCATGTATATCAAAGGATAAATTATGCTGCACCTAGTATGGAATACAGTCACAATATCCAAAATTGAGCTATGGATGTCTGAATTCGGACAATCGTCCCAAATCTACATATTGTCAAAATTGAGATGAAGGTAAAGATTGGTTGCTTGGAGTTTAGAGTTCAAATTTTGCATGTTTTTTGGTTGGTAAAATAGAATAAAAGAAAAAAAAATTCACGATATTTAGAAAGATGTCATTCATAGTACTCACAAGATATTACGAAAATAAGTCATAATTCAAATTTCATTTTTGCTTAAAACTATGGAAGGAAACATTTTGAAGTTTTGCAGTTATATAAAGAGAACTGCCAGCAACACTCACATTAGATTTCATAGTCGTAGCTTTACTAGAAGGAGTCTTTTCCTATGGAGGTTTGTAAGCAGGTCCTAATATGCATGACTGATCTAAAAAAAATGCATGGGTGATTTTCAAACAGTCTAATTTTCCACAAAAGTATGATTGCTTGAATCTCAAAACATTGCATTATTTGTTTGAAAAAGAAACACCTCTGAAAACTTTTATAGAACATTTGAGAAATAAAACACCAATAAAAATTCACATCCTACAAATACCTACAGTGTACCTCATATTCTGATGAAAACAAGAAGCTATCTGAATAGATGGGTTGTAGGGCGATGTTGATCACGAGGTAGACAACACCAAGAGCGAACTTCTGAAAGGCAGGAACCACGTTGGACGGATTCTTCTCCTCCCATTCCGGCACAAGTCCGTGGTTGGTGAAGTAGAGATAACGACGCATGGAAAACTGCATGGGTCGAGAGACGGTTACCAAGAATCACTAAAATACTTAGACGCAAAGGCATGACACCTGAATTATTCCAATCATTATGGCGGTGAGGAACAGGGGCTTTTGTTCCGAACCATGGCAGGACACAGCGGGAGAACGTCTCAAAGTACTACGTGATTCGCACTCTACCCTAATCTGATTTTTTTTATTATGTAACCTTTTTATTGTTTACCGTACCGCCTAATAACTGTAATAACACCAGACCTCCCGGAAAAATCTGTACTGGTTGGCATCTCTAAATTAGTATGTGAAAGCTACATCGAGTGTCTGAAACCTTGACTACATGTACTATTACAAAATACAACTTCAGCAACTGCCCAATTTCTAGTGATTTACTGTTTGTATTTCAAAAACTTTACAATGTATGAACCCCAAATTTTGAACACTGCAATTTTATATACCTATCTTTTATTTGGATTAAATCTGAGCAAAAATGATTTGGTTTGCAAATCAAAACACTGCCTTGAAGCATTTTTTTTTTAAATTTCACAAAACCTCCCGATCGCAAGTGATGTAGTGAAAGTGTAATGCACTACGGAATTACAGTTATCCCCTTTGCTGATTAGTGAATGATTCTAAAAGCTAAATTTGAAACGGAATATTTTACATAATATTGATCTCCAGCTGATCTGGAGCAAAGATTCAAATCAGAAGATCCAAGAACAAGATCGCGACTAAAAACAAAATCTTCCAGATGAAAAACAAGACCAATATCACAGATTACCAATCTCAAGACTGGTCTCAAGATTGGTTCCTTGAACAGAAAAACATTAGTCTTACACATGTATGTGTTTTCCTTCTTTGTTTTTATTCAGATCTAAGATTTTGTATCACTTACATTAGTTCTATACATGTACGTGTTCTCCTTTTTTGTTTTTGTCGAGCCCACCGAGGTGGAGGGAGACTGAGGGATCACTATGGCGTCTGTCCGTCCGTCCATTCGTTACGCTTACAAAAAACTTGAATAACTCAACCTAACAAGGTCAAAGGTCACGGACAGGGATCAACGACCTTTTTGAGCCCAATGTTAAGTTTCTTGAGCAAGTTTTGATTATGGCCCATAACTTTGCCCCTATTTGCCCAATTGTCTCATAGGGAGCTGAAAGTCACCACTAGGTCAAAGGTCACCAACAGGGGTCAACAACCTTTTTGATCCAATTGTTAACTTCTTTTTGAGCAAGTTTCTGTGTACGCAAAACTGGGCGAGACACATTTTGGCTATCGCATTGTTTTAAATTCAAATCTAAGATTTTGTATCACCTGATTTGAATCCTAAAACTCCGTTAAAAAAATGGGGAAAAAATGGTGAAATTGCAGACAATCGTGTTTCTGTCAATGTGAACTCACCTGCGGACCAGCCAAGAAACCTCCAAAGAAGAACGCAAAGCCTCCAAATTCAACAAGAGAGGGCGCTTTCACTAGATAGTAATGATCTTGTTCGTGGCTCAATTCCTCCTGTTGACAAAGAAAGAACAGTATTTACCCTTTGCATATGACATTCTGTAATTCCCAATAATTTCAATAGCCCGAGTTTAGTTTTGGGGATTTTTTGTTATTTGAAAGCTTTATGCCCCAAAGTCATAACCCTGCAATAATAAGATTCTGAATGTGCTTTAGTTTTTTTTTAATTAGTTAATGAAAAATCTCGGGAGGGGGGGGGCGCGACCTAAAGATTTTTGACCATATTTAATATTATAGCATTCAAAGGCGGTTAAAAAAGACTTTAATGTTACTTGTGTTATACCTCATCTGAAAGAGCAGACTCTGCTCTTTCAGATGAGGTATAGCTCATATAACCTTTTTTGACCCTTTGGATGCTATAATGTAAAATATAGCCGAAATTCTTGGGGGTCCCCCCCCCCCCCCCGAGATTTTTCATTAATTAATTTAAAAAAAAACTAAAGACAAAAGAAGGTTATATGAGTTATACCTCATCTGAAAGAACAGAGTCGCGCTCTTTTCAGATGAGGTATAAACCATGCAACCTTAAAGCCTTTTTAACCCCTCTGGATGCTATAATGCCTAAAATATAGTCGAAAATTTCGGGGGTCCCCTCGAGATTTTTCATTAACTAATAAAAAGAAAACTACAGACATTCAGAATCTATTATTGCAGGGTTATGACTTTGGGGCATAAAGCTTTCAAATAACAAAAAATCCCCAAAATTAAACTTGGGCTTTAACACATAAATTATTCGGTTCATGTGGGCAATGAGCTGGGTGAATTAAATTCAAATCAATTGATTTTCTACTTCTGTAAATAGAGACAAGCGAAACTGCCAAATTTTGTATGACAAATTATATTGAATTACTGTTGTGGACACTAGTGGACATACACAAGATACAGTGATGGTGATATGAAAACATTTAATGAACAGGTCCTATATAAAAATTATGATGCCAGAACGTGCAGAAATCGCGAAAAATTAGATTACTGCTAATATGGTGCACATGATATTTTGTCTCTTTCTTCTAAAAATTAAATAAGGCTAACTGTCCCCTGAAACATGTCCAATAACTGCATATCAATTCTATATCATTTATCTTCTTCTAAGAATGAAATTTGACTTCCATCCCGAAAAACATCTTCAACTTAAATGGTAAACTTGCGGCGGTCATCATTCAATAATTTAACGGGGGAAATAATGTCATTGATGCATCAAGGAAATATAAAGGTGCATGAATTCATTACAGAGTGATACATATCCATGTGTAGTAGGGTCCATGCTCCCACCAAGTTTGGTCTAAATCCAATAATGCGCTTCACAAAGATGACAATGTGAAAAGTTTACGCACGACGAATGATGGACGATAGACAAAAAGCGATCGTTACAGCTCACAGTGAGCATTTGGCTCAGGTGAGCTAAAAATCTGATTATCTTACCTTGGGTTTGTGCCCATCCCAAAGGTCAAAGGCCACACCTATCGCCTTGAGGCACAGCACACACTGAGGGGTGTCCCATGCCAGGTTGTGAGTTCCATCCGCCACATAATACGACCCTATCAGGAAATAGGCCTGGATGGAAAGACAATAGAGAACATATCAATGCGTATCGCTGTTTGTTTATTTTTTAGCAAAAAAAGTGTGTTTAGTGTTTTATAATATTTATCCACATATATACACTCATGCTCATAATTATGGAATATTTTACACCTGTTTTACAGACATTTTTAGAAGTTGCATTTTTTCCGTGAACGGTACTTCTGGGATTAATATTTGCTCACCCCAGTTGAAACAATTATAATTTAAGTATTTCAGGAATGGTGAGCATTTTGTAATGCCCGACTCAGTGCTAAAACCTGTGTAAATAAACAATGGTATTCAGAGTTGTTGTTGAAGCTGTACCAGACCTGGTGATATTGTTTGTTGCTGTGTGTCACTCGTCAGTGGATTTCATCTCGAGAAGATAATTTTTCATTAGAACAAATATGCCACGACGAATAAGACCAAATAAAGGTTGGCAAGTGATCAGTCTGCATAACACTGGTCACAAACAGAAGGACATTACCAGACGATTGCGTAATACTCAAGGGGCCGTCTCAAAGCTGATCACACATCACCGAAGATACCATGATGTCACACCAAGGCACTCTGGAGGTTGTCCTCCGAAATCCAATGCCAAAGAAAACCGCCTGTTGTTTCGCATGTGCCTTGAATCATGTGTTAAGTTAGTCCAGACCCTCCGTGAGGAGTTCCAGAACTGGACAAGAATCTTATTCTTTCCAGACAGATGATAAATCGAAGATTGGTGAATCGTGGTCTACGAGCTAGGAGACCAGTCAAGAAGCCACTGTTAAAAAGACAGGCGAGAAACAGGCGTCTGGAGTGGGCTACACAACGGCAGAATTATTGGGTCCACCATTGGAGACACATGCTCTTCACAGACGAATCCCGCTTCCTGTTATATTGTCAAGATGGCCGCCAGCAGGTTCGATGCATGCAAGGAGAACGTTTTAAGGATGACTGTGTCGTCGGTGTTGTTTGTGGGGGTGGTGGTTCCATCCACGTCTGGGGTGGAACCAATTATGGTGGCAATACTGAACTGGTGGTGTTGGAAAACAATCTGAACACGGCCAGTTACATAAACATTTTGAGGACTGTTGCATTGTAATATGCCAGAGGGCAGTTCAGGTGTAACTTTGTTTACCAGCATGACAATGCTCCTGCTCATCAAGCACGCAAAGTTCAGGATTTCTGGATCAGGAGGAAGTTGAGGTGTTGCCATGGCCTGCTTACTCCCCGGATTGCAACCCGATAGAGCACTGCTGGGATCAAGTTGACCGTGCAGTTCGTCAAAGAGATCTTCCAAGAGATCCTTCTCTCGCAGAATTACGGGAAGCCCTTCTGGAAGAGTGGCAGAATCTGAGCCAGAGAGATGTCAACAAGCTGGTTGACAGCATGCCTCGTCGTGTGGCCGCCGTGGTTGAGTCACGTGGTGGTTACATGCATTATTAGACTTGTAACAGACAATTCTGATGTTAATTTAATGATAAGCGGCATTAGATCAAACTTTATCAGTTTCTTGTGTTGTTTTGTTAATTACTTTAATTTAGTACTTTTTCGTGATTTTTTGCGGACTTTTTAAAATAAATATATAATTGTTATTGCGCTCGAACGTATTTTGGTTTTTACTTTAGTCATCTCATGAAATCCAAATTTTTTTTTCACATACTGCGTTTTCATGAAATAAACACTTGTCTTGAAAATTTTGGACGATATAGGAGAAAGAAGTTCAGTATCAACAAAATATTCCATAATTATGAGCATGGGTGTACATGTAGTTGACGGCAGTATTATGTTTATTTTGATCAGAGCTTAATCACTAGTTTTTTTTTTTATTTTGATTATGCAAAGACAGCTGGTCTACTAATTGTACTTTCAGTTGGTGAAGTGTTCCTCAGTTTGCCTTTAATGAACTTCATTCTTTTTTGCATCTTGGCCAGTAATTTATTTGAGACATCTGAACAGCAGTAAGGAATTCCTATACCTGTACATTGTAACAGCCAATGGAAGCTTGAATGCAGCTATTTCAGATGGTTGTTTCATCACTTAGCAACAACTGGCCAATCAGATTCCAGCTGAGAGCAAACTCATGGTCAATGGACCATTTACTAATATATTCAAATTTTATGCATACCTTTTAAACAAAGGTTGCTTCTTGACAACTCGAGAGCTTGCCAGAGGCTTACCCGACATAGCAACAGCTAATGTATGCAAGTTGGATTCCAAGTAGTGAAATGCAAGTTTGTGTTAAACAGGTTCAAAGAACACCTCATTGCTATGCCCTCAAGGAAGAAAATTTCATAAATTTTAATGTACATTAGTAAACTCAAACTGGTCTATTTGCCCACTCCAAAACACTTAGTTGTTAATTCCCACCTATGTAGACTTGTGTAGTTTTTGCTTTGTCAATTTGTGGGTTGCAACATTGCACGTACATGTATGGGATTGTGCAGTATTTATTGGAGAATACCCAACTGCCATGCATATTGACGGTTTGTTGAGGTCTAGCGGGCGTGGTCATTCCACAATCACAGTAACTTACTCTCCGTATTTCGTATATCACATCTTTGGATGGATATCGTGCTGTTAAGCTTCCGATGTATTTTTGTGACTACACCTTAACTGAAGGAAAGGGTTGGTAAGCAGATTTATTTCTTCTTTATTTAAGATCACAAATTCTTACACCTCTTAACACATTTGTAACAGGAACCGGATGAGTCTTGCATTAACTCTATGGCAATTACACAATCTCGATCTCAATAGGTTAGTTCCACAATTAAACTTTACTTTATGAACTAAAGGTTTATTGGACAGTTTAAATGTATTAAAAAAGACATGTGTATTAGCTTTTTCAGAGAATTTAAGCATTTTTGGGGGAGGGTATATGACACGCTTGGATTTCAGCACAGTGTATTCAATGTCTTTTTATGTACTTACATTTCCATTTTAATACTATTTTTAGCAGGGATGGAGGACTCGAGGCCGGCCTTGGCCTCGAGGCCGACTTTGCCAGTCCTCGGCCTCGTAATCCCGTGACTCGGACTCGTCCTTGGCCTCGTACCATGCGGCCTCAGAGATTTGGGTCGAGGCCGCAATATTTTATATAATGTGGTGAACCTAAGAATAAACCCTGTTTGATTTGTTTGGACAAGGATTTTGAAATATTTTCAACGAATAGACCCCATGCCAAAAAGAATTATGGACCTCCTAATATAACTTAAAGCTAAGTCAATTCACTTCTGATCGATGGATATGACTTTATTTTACCCAGCTCGTAAGTTTCGCATAATTATTATTCATATGGGTCAATGTTTCTCTATGATGTCGCTGCTCTATACTGCAACAAGACAGGCACAGTGAAAGCCAAGGCCCGTTTATTAGCTGAATGTTCCGAAGACATTTAGTCCTTTACAATTACATCAAATATTGTTTACCTCAAAGTCAAGAGCTTTTGCTCTTTTTTGTTTTAATTTTTTCCAAATTGATAAATTTCAGTAATTGGTTAATTTGAATGAATGGTTGAAAGATTGTGTTGAATTGATTGCAAGATATCAGTAATTTTAAGGGTTAAAATTTTGCCCAAAATATTGCATTATTTCGTAAGTTGGTGACTCGGACTCGGCCTCGGCCTCGGAGAGTTGTGACTCGGACTCGGCCTCGGCCTCGGAAGGTAGTGACTCGGACTCGGCCTCAGCCTCGGAAGGTAGTGACTCGGACTCGGTCTTGGCCTCGGAAGGTGGTGACTCGACTACAACACTGATTATTAGTTTTTGTTCTGAGCGATCCACATTAAGACAAGCTTGCTTCGAAGTGGATCGCTCTTTTCCATTCTCATTATTCTGTATTATTTTCTCAAAAAATGTGTTTATTTAGTTTGTTTCATATTTTGTTTACCTCATGTTACAAAAGACATGTAATATTATGTTATATTTCTTTGCAATGATAGTAAAATATGTATACATGTATATTGTAAGCCATGTTATAATTCTCTACAGTGCTTGTTAAATGTTGTATTCTGTTATGTTTTGTTATATTTTTATCTCTGTATGATTGTTTGTTAATGGAAATAAAACCTAAATTGAATTGAATTGACCTGAATTAAATTCATTAAGTAGTTTATTTACCATGTTGAAGATGAAGGACACTGCAACGGAAGCTTGGGTGCCCCCCGCCAAGGCCAGCAAGACATAGTTGACAAATATTGTGATGATGAAATGAGCTGTCTCTGTCCCTGGAGAAAAAAAAATATAAATCAAAGTCAATCAACTAGAAGTGAAACATACAAAAAAATTTGTTAGTAAAGCAGATGATAATCTTAGCAGTATTTAAGCCAAAATTAAAGCCAACATCTAATTTCACATAGTTTCATACAGTGCCACCCCCCCCCCCCATTTATATTTTACGGGGGTTCAATATTGTTTGTTTGTTTTTTTGATCCAGTGTTGGGTTATTATTTTAATCTTTGCTTGATTTTTACTACTCTAAAAAAAAAAAACTCTCAAAAATCTAAGCAATTTAGAACATGTGATTTTTGGGGACATTAATGAATGGCATACAAGTAGGACTTACATATCAAAACAATGTTCAGGAAAAAATTCATTTTTCACAATTGTGTAATTTACTACCTTCAATCTTTAGAGATTGAAATCTAAGATTTGGACAGAAAGGGAATCTGCCATACCAGCCACAAGATTAATTAATTAGCAAGTAATTTGGGCTAAAACATGAGATACAAGGTCTTGTAGTTCAGTAGTTAATACTGACAGTACAAACGACAATATCATGAATATACATGTAGCTGACATTACCAAAGTTGAAATATGACAGGAGCAGTCCTACTACGATGTAGAAGATGTGTTGGACGTTTGCTGGAGCATCGTGGAAGAAGTTTCTTGGAACAATGGCAAGGGGATAGCCTGTAGGAGTGACAAATAAAGATATGATTTAATTTCTGATTAATAAATGATAAGTAACAACAATGCAGTTTAGAAATGTATGGAAAATCAATTGGTGTGAGAAAGGGCCAAAATGTGCGAGTCTCGTGCTCAATGCTTGAGAGCTGGCATCCCTGAAATTGCATAGGCCACTTAATTGTTGCTACATGTATGTCTGGCAAGCCTCTGAGCTCTGGTGAGCCTCTGGCATGGCAAGCAGTTGTCAAGAGTAACGTTTGTTGCAAATCTATACATAAAATTTACAAGCATTATGAAACTGGTCCATTCAAATTAGATATGGGTTATAAAAATTAAGACAGAAAATTTCACAGTTTTCCGCAACTGTGTAGTGGAACATATCACGCAATCCACAGTCCTTTATTTTCACATCATCATCACCATCATCATTATTATTACTATTATTATTATTATTATTATCATTATAATCTAATCTATTATTATTATTTTTGGAAAATTATTTGCCAATTGATTCATCTACCACGAAAAGTTGGGGGGAACTAACGTTAGAATTACCACGTTTGAACTTTGCAAATACAGTCCGCACTCAGTCAGTGCTCAGTCTCCGCAGTGGTCCTGAACAGAGCTGTACGGACCACATACATGTACACCCAACACTGGAAAAACAAACCAAAGTTTGTACTGTGTGGATAGAATGATCCAGTCCTGCCAAAACAGGACTGGACAGAATTTTGTTCAGGACATGTGGCACTGGGCAGAATTTTTGGAAAATTAAAAATTGACATGTCTCACGCCAGAGGTGCGAGACTCACGCCTCATCTCACGCTCACATGCCCAGCATCCATTTTCTCACGCCTCATTTCCCGCACACAATTAGCAAC
>JZLH01S0119040.1:72483-90145 GCA_001188425.1 Eucidaris tribuloides
AAATAGTTAGCATATGTTTTTCCGCAATTTGCGCGCAGAGCGCGCCGAAATTTGTCACATTTTTCCTAGTTTTACCTCCCCCTCCCCTACAAAGAAATGACAAATTGAAAAGTTCTTAAAACGTATGGTATACACCAATTTAAGAATCAGATTATCTTTTTCTAAACAGAACTTGTTTGTAAACATCATTTTATGCCATAGTAATACAATGTATTTAACTCAGAATCAAATAAAAATTCGCCGAAAACATACTCTTTCAGAAATTTTAAAACATTTTAAGATTCAGAGTAAATGCAATCTGCATGTTTTCAAGAATGTTTCCAATTACAAAAGAAAAATGTCCGAATAATTTCTCTATTCTTCTTTTATTGCACACACTCTTTGCCCAAGTGAATATTCTGGATATTTCTGATTTAAATCATTATCATGTAACGTTGCAATTTATATATTTCTTTGTTCACAACACCAAATACCTCACCATATATCTTCTTATTTTCACTTAATTGTAATATTCATAACTATGATACAAATTCAGCATCTAATTATCATTTTCCTCATTATTACAACCAAATTTTCAAAATTTCTACAAAGGTTCTTTTTTTTTTTTAACAATCTAGCAAGTAATATAAGAGATAGTCCATGCACTTAATACATTTTAAGGAATATGTAAGCTATTTCTAACTGAAAAAGCATTTCATCACTAAAATTCTACTATGGTTTTTATGATATGTCGCGCGCGTGTGTGTGTGTGTGTGTGAAAGCATCATTGTGGCTGTCGGCTGTGTAAACAAAGCATTATTACATACATAAAATTTTTCAGGGGGTGCTGCGCACCCCCTGAAAAATTTCCAGGGGTGCTTCAGCACCCCCAGCACCCCCGCTTCCCAGGGCCATGATGAAAACAATGTTCAGCGTAAGTTCACACGTCTCACAAGTTATTCCCAATTGCCGCAGATAATATCAAATATTAATGCACACAGTGTAAGGCTTTCTCAGGCAGGATCTCATAAGCACTATTAAACAAGCAGGTAACTATCCACACAGAGAAACTCTCATGCAAATATAAAGTTGTGTATCGAGCCAAGGTCACGATAAACTCCAAAATGCAGGTTACTATTAATGAGCTAAGATGACAGAAACTCTAAACTCATGTCCAAAAACATCCTGATATATATATTAAAATCTGTACATCTAGAAAGATCTGTGAATCCATTTCTAAATATAACAGAGTCATAAACACAATGGTTTTCTGGAAAATACCTTTTCTACAACTATCTAAACTATTCCATTCATAACTAACATTGGCCTATAAAGGTCACTGAACTTACACACTGACATCATTCACCTGAGGCCTCTTTATTATGCTAATTAGCTAACACATGGGCCCCCAGAGGCATCTAGCATGCTTCACATTGCTTGTATGTACATTTCACTTGGCAGGCAGTGAAAATATTTCAATGTTGATTTCACCACAAGCACATAGACAGCATCTAATTTACTGGCTACATGATACACTAACTCAAATTTATAACACCCAAGATGATCAAGCGTAGCAGATATTGCTTCGATGTTCGCACAAAACAGAAACAGAAGAACAAGATGTCGACGATCATGGCTTGTCGGTACCAGTATTGCCGCTTGGCCGTTACATTTTTACCAGGCAGAGCATGGGGTAAGGAAGGAGGAGCCCAGCTCATCCATGTCAAAAAGCTAGTAAAAATATTATGGTAACCAAACACTTTCATGTGCAGAAGTAATCAGAATAATTTCTGGGTTTATTTATATGAATACATGTATCATTTTCGTCAGGAATATGAAAAGGTAGGGGTTCAGCAGTGCCATGGACAATGTTCTGGTTATAATATTTTTATAACAGCTTTTTGACATGGATTGAGCTGGGCTCCCTCCTTCTCTTCCATGCTCTGCCTCGGTAAAATGTAAACGGCCAGCGGAAAATACTGGTACGACAGCCTGATCGTCACATTTGTTTCTCTTGCGTTCGTTTTCTGCGACATCGAAGCGCCTATCTGCCTACGCCGTTGCATCATCTTGTGTGTTATAAATTTGTCGTTTTTTACTAGCAGTAAATTAGTGTGCTGTCTATTGCTTGTGCGTGATAATGTCAACACTTTAAAATTATTTCCATGCCTCAGTGATGTAATACAAGCATATGTTGAAAAATGCTATATGCGGTTCTGGGGGCCCAGATAAATTACATTGTACTGGGGTATGTGTCTCTAGCATGTTATGGTAAGTATCAATGTTCTTTATAGGTTCGTATTAATATGAAGAGCTCAGTTGCAAAAATTGAATTTTCAGATCAAATCGGTCAGTTAGTGCGACGGGAAAATCGTTGTAAGCATGTGGCGATGGCCTTTATACTAGAAACAGCAGGACGAATTAAATCTCGTTCCGTACATCCACGAGCATGACCTATGGTTTGTTTACAGTGTAACGTAACTATATCATCTCGTTACCATTTCGTACTCGTACCGCGTGCGCTAGCGCTTAAACGGCGGAAAAAAAAATCAAATTGATTGTATGAACAGTACGGACTCACCGTACGATACGAAGTCTGTGAATCCTGCCTGAGATATTGGCTTGTTCCCGAAGGGGCTACTTCTTTCTGCTGCTCCAGCTGGTCTGTGCTTATATTCGGCCATTTTCAAGGTTGTTTGGCATGTTTCGGGTGTCTTCGTTCAAGGCCGATTCGCATGTCAATTATGGTATCAGATCGAGCGTGCATTGGCTCAGAGAGAAGCGGCGTGAAGAGTTGGACCGAAAGCAATTTCGTCTAGCATATAGGCAATATTTGTTGGGATAGAGTGCAGGACGTTTTCTGTAGGATTTGGCATGACGATATTATTTTGTATAACGATTATATTCGTCATGCCATCTACAGAAAAATTTGGTTCAATTCGCCACAGATGTCCAAAAATAGCAGGACGAAGTAAATTCGTCAGCGGACAATTAATCTCGTGGTCGTACTCAAGAGCACGACGAGATTGTTTACGTGTCTGTAATTGCCAGACTCCACTTTTTGAATGATGAAACTCGTTATTTATCTGTGACTTTTGTGAAAATAGTTACGTTGATCAAGGTAATGATGGTTAAAGTGTATGGCATTCTAAAATAAATTTGCATTTTTAATTTAAGCTGTTATAGAGATATATCCTCGAACACATACGTACTACGTAGTACTAGCTGTGGAGAGTAACGTAGTATTTTTTTAAGTATATGACCTACGTACTACTATGACCAAATCCAGCATTTCTCACACGTCACTTCCCTACTAGAATTTCTCCATTAACCAAATCTACATATCACTGATCATTAATTAGCTCCACTCATGTCGCACTGTGTGAAATGGAGTTCTAACACAAGTTGAATGTATATGTACAGTTTGTTATGAACATACTGTCCCGTACGGTGTATGTACATACATTCTGTATTTGCTTTTGTCGGACCAAATTAAATTGGTACACGAGATTACTACCTAATCACCCTCTCCCAGCCAGCGTCTTTACTCCTTTTGTTTACTTAGTTGAATAGGTCTGTTAATAGGTGCAAGAATATTGCCAGGACAGGGAGGGTATTAGAGAAAAAAACAGTTTGAACCAACCAGAACCAACGCTTTATGTAATGCGTGTCTTTGATCAATTATATACAGTATGTGGTGAGGTATTTCCGTACTGTCCAGGAGGGATAAGATTCTTTGCATGTCCCATCTTGAATTCTAAAGATTGTATGCATGATTGAGGCTTCTCTTAGATGCATATGAAGAGTTTGATCGCAAAACGGGTCAACCCCACCATGGAGCTACAAAACTCCATGATCCCATATAAATCTGGAGAAAATGCATTTATGTGCCCGCGTTTGTACACGCGCCTATGAAAAAAAAACTAAAAGTAAAACCCGAAATACTTGGTAGTAAATTATGGGATTTGGCTTCAATTTACATACTATCGCTAAGTAGGTGGTAAATGTATTGGTATTAATAACTCAATTTTGGTGGAAAATGAACTTAATCTTTTTTTCGATCAAACCCTTCAAATGCAGTTTGATAACCGTAAATATTTGAGGTAGTGTACAATAAACTTCGCAGTTATAACCGAGTTTTACTGGTAATGTCCTGCTAAAAAAAAATCTACTGGGGCAAACTCTAGAAATGGATAACTGGTTCAATGTCCTACAGTGTAAATTGGAGATTTCCATTGGGTTTCTTTGTTTTTAAATTATGTTCACACTGGAGCAAAGTCGATATGACCCCCCCCCCGATTTTTATATTGTTGACATACACTACGGCCATGTCGATAACAGAACAAGTATTTATTTGATACTATTATGATTTTATCCCCTACAAGCTGCTGAAAGAACCTATTCACCATCATGGAAACCATGACAGATTCATGAATGATGGACATGAAGAAATCCTGCCTGGAGCTGTGAAGTATCTGGCGTGGGAGGACGGACAGTATCGGAAAGAGTTAAGGGACAATATCTCCCATCGGGTGGAGGAGGGGTAAGTCTGTTTTGATTGTTTTCAAACCAGTGAGGTTCCAGTGTTGTACATGTTGAGAGCAAGATGAAATAGCATAGTTTGGGCTGCGGCTGTAGTTGATTATCTTTTGGATACTATTCCATTAATGTTTCACATTGTTGGCCTCCTGAAAACAATATCAGTGAAAATTTCAAGTCAAACTGATAAGAAATTACAGTAGGAATGCATCTCAATACTGCCTACAGTACTGTGAAATCAGCTAGTTATTTTTTTATTTACATATTTATTTATTTTTTTCATTCACAACTCATTAATTTTGCTTGACTTCAGATTTTCGGAAGCAATGAAAAATATGTGTAAAAGAACAATTTAGATGACCACCTAGTTTTATATCTATAAACGTACACCGAATGACCCGACAAAATACATGTACAACATAATATCTACTAAACCAGGCAACCGGCAACTCTTTTTGTGGAACAAGGCCCAGCTGCACTCTAGAAAACATGTTTTGAGAGCTTAAATTGTAACGACAAATTCTGTACAAAGCGCGTTTGAATTTAATATGCATAGACTGAGAGGGTGTCAGCAATGATCTGATTCAGTTCAAATTATACGCTATGTAAGACTGACACGAAATTTTCCACGCTTAAATCATAGGTTGTAGTAAGTGCTAAAATCATCTTCTTTTCAAGTGAAAATTTGCCAAAATAAGCTTGTGACTTTAGTTTTGAAGAGACTCCGTGGAATTTGTAAGAATTATCAGAGATCAAATCAATGTATACTATTTTTTATACGTACCTTGCAAGATATTGTTTACTTTGTTTAGATAATTTTATTTATAGGACCAATATTTTGTTGGACATTTAAAGTTTTCTTTTTCTGATGATCAGGTTATGCATGTGGATTTTTTTTTGGAGGGGGGGGGGGTTAGTGGACTTGAATCATATATTGCCAACGTGAATAATGCCATTTGGTTTCTTTTCTATTGATCTTTCAGGATCCAGAACTGCCAACGCCAGGGCCTAGTCATCGAAGGCAACTTATTCGTTACACGCGAAATGGGGATAAGTGTGGGTTCTCCTCTGAAGACTAGCGGTTTATCGTGTACAACATTTGGTGCATTTGACCTATTAGAGATTTAAAATTTCACCACGAATTTGAGCCCAACTTGCGTCTCTGTTTTACAAGTCGGTAACCTTTTTACAAATCTGTCAATCTCCTATCATGAATTACTTTTCTACTTCATTCGTGTTGTCAACTGTCTCAAAACACATCCGTTTTCGTAGGCTTATTGTCGTTGATCAGTAATATTATTTGTATTTTTACCGGTAGTAATATTTGTAAGTAGCCTTGAACATTTTAATAGTTTAAGACAACACATGCATTTTATGCACGAGTGACTACAGTATATCGCTTACCAGTGTTGTGTTACTTTACCTCTCTAGCGGATTTACAACAATTTAAAAACATTTTGTGACATACTCAAGCAGAACTCTGCACTTGTAGGTGAAGATCAAATTTGAACTTTAATTTTACACTATTAGAAAGATATCTTGTAATTTTTCATTGATATACTGTTCTTGAATTTTGGATATATTGGGCAACATAATGAGTACTGTATTTCAGTTTTGGGCTGACTTTGAACACACATCTATAACATAAGTCAATTTCTCACATACATGTATTCTTTGCTGACATGCATCAGGTTTTGGCTGGGTCACGTTTTTATGATTGATTAAACATTGTTTAGTACAATATGTTTAGCAATGATCCAAATTTATCGCATAGTTGCATAAATATTGCCTAATCTTGTGGTGTATTCATTACTAAGGATTTCTCGTCACACACAAGAATATATTCCCAGTAATTCACACTTCAACACATTTGATATATCTTATAAATAAGAATGAGACAAGTTTGTGGGAATAAAGTTTTGCAGCAAAATGCCTTCCCGCTGTCCTACATTTCTTATTAAATCTGTAATTCTCAAAATGGTCACTTTGCTTTTTCCCTGCCCCCCCACACACATATCTGTCCATTCTAATACAATCCCCCTTTTTGCAGCAAATTCAACATATACTAATTTCAGTATTAAAACTGAAGGGAATGAATGGGAGTGGGAGGTTATATCTACGAAACTCTAACCATACAGACTTGCAGGGCTCGACAAACTTTGTAATTTAGTCTAAGTTGGAAATCTGTATATTTCCATGTTTGCATTTGTGACATATCATTCTTTTATTAAACCACTGTTACTCTGTATATACTGAATTACATATTGTATTACTCAAGTGTATTAATATTGTTGTTGTGTAAAGAGTGTGACTATGTTTAATGTGTGCTTCATTTTAACAAGTATGTTTGTCTGTTTGATGTTGAAGTGATGAATGCCTGCGTTGGATCAGTATTGGTAACGTATATGATCCCCAGGATGTCACACGGTGTAAAATTGACCCTCTCAGTGTGTAAAATTAAACCTCAGAGGGTGTAGAATTAAACCCCATAGGGCATAAAATTAAACCTCATTGGGTGCAAAATTAAACCTCACAGAGTGAGAAATTAACCCTAATAGGGTGTAAAGTTAAACCTCACTGGGTGTAAAAATGATCCTCACAGGGTGTAAAATTCATCCTCACAGGGTGTAAAATTACACCTCACAGGGTGTAAAATTCATCCCCAAGGGTATAGAATTCCTCCTCACAGGGTGTAAGATTACACCTCACAGGGTGTAAAATTAAACGTCACAGGGATAAATTAAATCTCTGAGGGTATAAAATTACTCACAGGGTGTAAAATTAAACCTCACAAGGTGTAAAATTAAACCTTCCCATGGGGTGTAAATGTACACCCTATAGGGTACAGCCACAGCGACAAACCTTTCAACCCTATAGGGTGTAAATTTCAACCAATATTTCTCTGTGTGTATAAAAAATTAAAATGACAGTGTATGGAGGAAAACATGCTTTGTAAATTGGGTTACTCAATAGATAGCAAACAGCAATAGCAAATGTAAGAGCAATTGTAGTCGGAGCAATTGTCAACGGAACAAATGTGGTAGCAGCAATTGTCGCCGGAGCAATTGTCATACCTTAAGAGCAATTGTCACTGGAGCAATTGTCATAAAAGTAATTGTCACCGGAGCTATTGTCGCCGGAGCATATGTCGTCGTAGCAAATGTCGTAACTTTGAAGTAAATGGCGTAGGAGCAATTGGGCACCTTAGGAGCAATTGTGGCACATTAGGAGCAATTGTCGTCGGAGCAAATGTCGCAGGAGCAATTGTCGCCGGAACATTTGTCGCAAATAGGAACTATTGTCGCACCTTAGGAACTATTGTCGCCGGAGCAAATGTCGCTGCAGCAAATGTCACCGGAGCATTTGTCGTCGGAGCAAATATCGCCGGAGCAATTGTCGCCGGAGCAAATGTCGCCGGAGCATTTGTCGTCGGAGCAAATATCGCCGGAGCAAATGTCGACGGAGCAAATGTCGTTGTAGTATTTGTCGCGGAGCAAATATCGCGGGGCATTTGTCGCTTTTTTCGGAGCAATTGTCGTCGGAGCATTTGTCGCCGGAGCATATGTCATGGAAACATATGCAATACCTATCATGCTTTCAAATCATACGCTCTAAAGTGATGATCACGTCACTTGATCGGGTTGACCATCTAACTCCTCTGTGTGGGAATGAGTGGTGGTGAAAATAATTATTGTCTGGTGCCTTGCACACCATTAAAAATCTTTTTAAGGAAACGTGAGATCTATGATGTAACTATCGTCACTTTAACCGCTTATAGTCATCTGTCCTGTCAGAATAGCCAGAATCGATTCCGGGATCGATTTAAGTCAGCTGTACATTGCGTGTGATATGTGTGTTTGTGTAAGTGTACGTGCGCTCCCGTGTGAGTGGATCTACAGGAGTGTATGCATATGTGTATGTATGTATGTATGTATGTATGTATGTATGTATGTATGTATGCACAATGTGAGTGTGTGCGTGTGTGTCGGCATCCGTGAGTGTTTGTTTTTGTCAGTGTGTGTGTGTTTTATTTGAACACGCATTGTGATCAGGCATATTCATGTATAAATACATCTTTGATAACCTCCCTTCACTATACCACAGCATGTTAAACTTCTCCTCTACCTTCATGATTCTCATCCGCCATGTTGGTTAGCAGGGGTGTCGATCCATCTTTCGGATTGGGGGAGGGGGGGGGGCAAAGTGAAAAAGTTCAAATTTTTCGGCGCGCTCAGAATTTTGCCCGTGAAGCGCGCTGAAAAATTGACAAGTTTGTATGTTTAATATTATTTTTATGCCATGTTGAATGTTTTTATAGTGCTTTCCAATGCATTTTAAAACATATATATGTATTGTAATTTATGAATTTTTCAAGCTATCAAACTTATTGGGGGGGGGGGGTTAAAATCGGATATGTTTGCCCCCAACATTTTCATGGGGGGGGGGGCGCTCCCCCAGGGTCGACGCCTCTGTTGGCTAGTCCTTGACTCCTTTCTACATAGACCACTGTATTAGAATTGCCCGCCCTTACTGCGGCCAACTGCTGCACCAAAATGCAATGTGGAGGGCTGTGCACGATGCCGTTATAGAATCGGCACAAGCCTTTTAATGTTTGGTGGTACGTTAACAAACGTGCAAAATTGACACAGCGAAAACACATAAACCACCCATGTAAATCCTTTCTTGCGGGAGCTTTTGGTCTCCGAAACCAAGTATACCAGGGTCGAAAAGGGCTTTCCCTTGAGAACTTTGGTGCAGCAAAACTATTTAGAGTAGAATGTAACTCGGAAATCACAAAAGTGGAAATAAAGCCATGAAATCTCAAAGACGGTTTGATGAAACCTAGGTAACAAACTTTAGAACTTTTTAGAAGCTATTTATCTAATCGTAAACAATTTGTGTGTATCAATAATCAAACATCGGAATACAAAACCATTAGATGTGGAGTGCCCCAGGGATCAATTCTTGGGCTTATTTTATTTGTTTTATATATAAATGATCTTCCAAATGTGTCTAATATCTTTTAAAAAATATTCTATTTGCTGACGACACGAGTATTTTCTTTTCGCATAATGACATTACTTCCTTACAAGAAATTTTCAACAATGAACTGCAGTTAATTACTGAATGGCTTAATCTGAATAAATTATTGATCAATGTCAGCAATACAAATTTCATGGTTTTCACAAAGAAAAAGTGCAATATTGACGATATATCTATTAGTATGTGCAAATCTGAAAAAAAAGTTTCTTCTTTGAAATTTCTTGGCATATTTGTTGATAACAAACTGAGGTGGACAAGTCATATTGATTATATTTGTAATAAGTTGTCAAAAGACATTTCATGGTTTTCACAAAGAAAAAGTGCAATATTGACGATAAATCTATTTTAGTATGTGCAACTCTGAAATAAAACAAGTTTCTTCTTTAAAATTTCTTGGCATATTTGTTGATAACTGAGTTGGACAAGTCATATTAATTATATTTGTAATAAGTTGTCAAAAAACATTGGCGTAATGTTTAAATTAAAATGTCTTCCGAAAACTGTTTTACGTTTAATAAACAATGCAATTGTCCTCCCTTTTTTATATTACGGAATTACTGCCTGGGGCAACGCTTGCCTATCTCATATTCAACGAATTATAATCTTACAGAAACGTGCAATCAGAATTGTTATTCATGCCCCATTTCTTGCCCATTCTCGACGTTTATTTTCAACATTAAAAATATTGCACTTTACTGACATGTATAAGTTGCTATTTTTATGTTTCCGTGTCAACATCGCCTACTTCCAAAATCCCTTTTACAGTGGTTTGTTCTAAATAATCATTTCCACAATTGTAGCACAAGGTCTGAGAGTGAACAGAGACATCCTTACTGTTTACTTTGTTTATGTGTTTGTATGGTTTTGTTTTTTGTTTATGATGTAATGTGTGTCTATGCTATAGGTGTAAATTAATGTAGTTACATATAGGTCAGCCGTTTATAAGGCTATGATTCCTTTCTGGCTGCTTCCTTCCACTGCAATCATTTATTTGTTGTTATTGTTAATGTAATCATTGTTTTTTTTAAACCTGATATTTGACACTTTGTATTGTATTTGTATAATTTTGTTTTTTATTGCTTTGGTGAAACAAAGAAACTTGAAACTTGAAATATCTATCACAAAGGAAATATACAATTTGTTTAAAAAGATAAGTGGTCGAAAATAAAAGGTTGATTAATCTACTGTGCATTTAGTATAGATTTCACCATAACATTTCTTAGGTTTCTTACTGAAATTTACTCCACATAATAGGGTACTCCTGTAAAATGGGTAAAAAAAAATGCCCAGCAAATGCCTACCCACTGTAATGTAGTTTACTTTTTTCTATGCTATATCTAGAGAATGCCCAGGGTGTGTTTTATTGCTAATGAAATAATTCTGGCTAATACCATCTAAGGAAGTGAATGCTGTTGAGTTTGAGTTCAAATTCAGAGCTAACACGCTTTAGTTTTCCAAGTCTGGAATAAGAATTACTTAAGTCATATTTTGACGAAATTGAGTTTTTGATTTTTTTAAGTTGTTACATGCTGAGAAATGTTTTGACAAAATTTAGGTCAAATCGACCCTTCCCTAGAAGGGGGTTAGGAGAGAAGTCAGCCGGATTCAAATTTTAAACGTTGTCTAATTTCCTCGAAATGTATCTCAAAGTACTCGAGACGAGTTACAAGGATTAAGTAAATATATAATTTTTCATGTATTTTGTGCTTTGTTGATGAGATACGGGGCCACTTCGGGTCAAAGGTCAAACGAGGTCAAATTTAAAACAACGTCCAAATTTGACAAATTGCTTGTCAAATTGTACGTCTTATGGAGGACATTCCAAAAACATATACAATTAACATTTATTCGAGAAATGCATTTGTTTTCCCGAGACCCAGCCTATTTTTAGAAGAAGTAGTACTTAAGTCCACAATATTAATTATTGAAAATTGGCAAGTGTGACAATGCTTGTTTTGGTCCTATATTCATCTTTTCTTGTTTTAATTAACTCCCAAGTTTGGAATAGTATAATACTGCAACACAAATGTGATCTGTAAGACTAAATATTTGAAAACTTTGAGCCTTGTTTTCTCAAAAGTAGTAATTATGTGACTTCAGTATTTCTTATTCTAACTCTTCAATTATAACTTATTCTAAAAATGACGGAAACTGCTATTTCATGTGTTATATTTCACTATACTTACTTGTTTTTTCGATTTCGATGATAGAACTTGATACACACATGCAATTCAAGGGCAGTAACATGATTACGAGAAATAAAAAAAATGCCTCTCGAATCAAACTGGTTGAAAGATACATAAATGAATACACCAGCTGGAGTGTATCTCCTGGCTGGAAGGATTATTTTGAATTTGTTTACTTAAGCCGAATCAAGCATGATTATACTAGCATTTAGTTTCTCTCGAGGCTCAAGAGAATTAAATTCCTTACTCAGCTACACAACAGAGTTGCCTGTTGCAAGGCATACTTATGGAAGTTAGTTTAGAACGAGTCAACTTTTGACTACCAAATTTTCATAGTATAATCCTTGCACAGTTTGCTTGATTCTAAAATAGTATTACCCCAAGTTGAGGACTACCCCCAATCATGTAATCTACCATTTACGAAGAGTGTTTACATTCCAGGATCAGTAATCTAAATGTTTATAGTTGATAATATCTGTTAATAATGTATAGTTACAAGTGTTTCAAAGGATGAAGGTAATTTGAAACGGTGCCCAGTATGAAGTATGGTTTTTTTTTTTACTTCTAGGCATGGAAGTGCCAAAGAAGGGAAGGCATACCCATTTACTACGCAACAATTAAATTATCCTGGTTTCTTTTTATCTTCACGTTAGTTTTAGGAATTGGACCTCACAATCAGGGAATGATCAGAAGATGTGTTAGAAGGTGTAATCGTATCCCTCTTGCATCAGGCTTTACTCTCAGCCAGATCCCACACTATGACCGATTCTGGATCTCATTCGCGAATGGTTACATCAAAGTTGGTCGCCATGGAAACTCTGAACCCATCATGGAATGGCAGGATCCGAACCCTCTAGATGTCAACTATGTCGGAATATTAACGGAAGAGGGATCAACTGGAACCTGGAAATTGTACTCGTTTTGCTCTTAAATACACCAAAACATGTATCTAATATGTAGTTAAATTTACGTACACATAGGTTACCGTTTAAAGGCAGGGTACGGGATTTGCACGCCAGAAAACGGCATAATGAAGGAAATCAGCTCAAATCGTTCACAATGTGAAGATTAGTATCAATAAACACCTGTCATAGAACTTTTGGGTAGAATACGTAGTTTTGGTGAAAATCTAGACATTGAAACTTCAAAATTTACACAGTGATGTTAACGTGCATGGGCCGTTCTGTTAGTTACAAATTTGTCCGATCAGCCGTTAGCCGAAGGTCGGGCAGAGTTTAGCCGTTTAAGCAATCAGTGTGATCCGCTGATCATGCAAACCGTGATCCGCAATTCAAAATTTACACTCGCGGAAAGAACGATATTCTGGTAGCATTTCGTTATCAGTTTAACTCATAAAACAACAACTTGACGTATGATCTCAAACTTTCAACACACCATTTGTAAGTACTAAACCACCGTTTGGTATTGATATAGGGAATTGATGGACTTGCATATCCTGGAATCAATCTTTAAAGACACAAACAAACATTATGAAGCTTCAATCTAAAAAAAGGTCAAACTTTCATATCTGACCAACATTGCAATGCCCAAATGGACAAGTAAACATCCTAGACTACAAATCGTCGACGATCATCCGAACCGTCGTATGTGTCCATCTGGGGTCAAAATATCGATTTTGAGTTTTCTACAGAAAATGAAAGTGTAGGTCTCATTCAATATCTGGAGAGAAAGAACCGTGATATAAAAACTTTTAATTTTCGGAAATATTAAGGTGTTTTTTAATGCAAGGACATATCAATTTTGTAAAAATTGCGCTTTTCCCATTGAAATAGTGTACATCGCGTAGACATACGACGGTTTGTTTGACCTCGCGTATGATACGCGCGGTCAGCAAACTGGCGTATGTGTCCGCATTGACTTTACGTGTAAATGAGACATACGACAGTTTGCTTGACCGCGCGCATCCAAATTGCGGTCAGGAGTGTAAAAGTGGTTATGGGTTTTTTACAGGGGATATCATGAGCAATAAAACCGAAAATACATGCGTCTAGCTCTTTTGAGATTTCTCCCCCTGTGACCCGTCAGGCCTAAAGGAGCCACAAGTCGCAACGGACGGTTTAGAGAAAATAAGCAAAATTGTCGGAACAGGTCAAATTTGTCAAAATTATTTTTTTACTGAAATCAAATCTTCAAAGTCTCTTTAATGTCCTGTGAAAGTTTTAGAACAAAATATTCACGGGAAAGGGGTAATATTTATGTTTTTCTGAGAGCCTTCCATTCTACATTGAGAAAAAAAAAATACACAGAAAATCCGAGTCAGTTAGGCCGTGCCCCTAGCAACGTAAGACAGCTGCTCATTGGCTGAGCTGTGTCACATGACGTATCGTGATTGATGTGATTCCATTTTTTCCCAACGTGCAAACTGACAAGCTATCCTTAACTTGAACTTGATTTGTTATTATATTTTCGATTTGTTTGCAGTTTCCGATTTTTTCGACATTTTTATTTGAAAACATTAGATTCACAATATTTTGCGTCAATATTAAATCAACAGAGTAAGTACAAATGCCGATGCAGCGTGAGAAGGTATTCTCTGTGCCAGAGAATTTGTAACCTGGTGGGTTTAGAGTTAAGACATGCACATTTTCATTTTCCATGTAACTTGTAATCCCTACTAGTACACCAAGTACACAATCAATTAAAACTTTCACAGGTTCTTTTGTTCATTTGTTACGGATGCATAAAAGCTGGCTCAATCTAGTTGAATAGGCACTTAAACGTGTGGGGCCGTCAAAGAGGACAGAATCATAACTATGCAAAGCTGGTCCCTGTCATGTCTGTCGGCGTGTTAATTATAGGGGGCCCTAATTCTTGCGCGTGCTCTGGACTGCTGGCACAGTTATTCAACAATTGAATAGCGATAAAGCAGACAATAAGAAGTTATTGTTTCCCTTGAGAATCTCAGTTTATTTAATCCCGAACTTTGGAAATTGGTATGAACAATCAACTTACAAGCATTTACTACTTGTGGAAATTTATTGTGTCAAATCTCTCACCCTAAGACCCCCCAAGTGTCTGGCGTCCATGGTCACGTGCGACCTGCCTCGGAAGATACATGCACCGAGCGGAAATAACACAGATGGTTAAGAACCCAATGTATTTTTGGTAAACACCAAACGAGCATTAAAATCTTACCAAATTCGTTCAAACTGAAAATAACACTTTCTACAAACCTATAACTTCCAAATGCAAAATTTCAAGAATGATGAGCAATGCAAACGTACTGTTGCTAGGGAGTTTTTAACCTCGGTTTTATCAGAATTTCAGCGCGATCGCGGTTTCGCATTTTGAACGGACGCTGCACTTTGACAGCAGTTTTCTCGTAAACTAGATTTTCGTGACACGGTGAAAGCTTCTTGTTTGAAGTAGAATTTCTCCGGGTATATTTACTTTTATGCAACATGCAATATACCAAAATAAAGCTTGGAATATGGAGAAAGTGAATATGGCAAAAAACAACTGGGCCAAAAAATCGACTTGTGGCTCATTTTGGCGTGACGGGTCACCTTTATTTTGAGTAAAAATAAAGTCACTGCTTTTCAGAGGAGATCTTTGGCCTTCCTGTCATACATTTTTCTAGGAATGAATATTCGTAATAGCTTTGCATGGGCAGTGGTAATATATGGTAAGATTTAAACTCGATTTTCTCGAAATCACTTTTCGCACCGTCGTATAGACCTACGACGGTTCGGATGACCGCCGACGAAATGTTTGAAAGTTATGCTGCCGCGGACAAGACGTGCATGAATAAGCAATTATTCCGGATTACGGCACCGTACGTCCGGGAGAGGTTGCGACGCAGACAGGACAGAAATGTGCTCATTCTAGACAGAAACCTCGTTGGTTTGAGGGGGGGGGGGTCCGTGAAGCCGTGTACGTCAACGCCGAAAACCCCACTCTTAACAGGGGCAGGGGACTGCGTCACAACCTCTGCCGGACGTACGGTACCGTAATCCGGAACATCCCTCGACGTCTTAACATCGACACTGCGTCTGCGCAGAGTCGCAACGACGCTTATTTCCCGCCACCTCTTCAGAGGTGTTCTCGTCAGAATTCAAATGTAAGTCCAGTTGTCTTGATTTATATAATTCGTCGGCGGTCATCCGAACCGTTGTATCGCGATACGCAGTGCGAAACTCATTTCAGAGAAAATCGACTTCAAAGTTTACTATAATTGCCACTTTTTTGCCCAAGCATTACAGATAGATGTTCATTGCTAGAAATATACATGGTAGGAAAGACCAAGACAATTGCTTAACATTGATATCTTTATTTTCACACAGAACAAAGAATCAGAGAAAATATCGCAAAAGAGCTACATGCTTGTAATTTCGGTTTGAGCGGTTTAGATTTTCCCTGTACTAAAACGCCATAGGGAGTTCAACAACGCTGACCGCATTTTTCAATACACGCGATCAAGCAAACCGTCGTATTTCTCTTTCACGTGCAAAGTCAATGCAGCGCGTATGCTGAAACAACAACTGCGCGCACTTATTAAGTGCGCGCAGTTGTTGTTTGCTGTGCTACAGCACACGTTTCCAATGGGATTTGCGTATTTTATCACAAATTTATATGGCATCGCCTTTAAAATCCTAACATATCTAAAAAAAAATAAAATAATTTGCTGCCTAAAAATTTAACCATGTATAGAGTAGGACTTACACTTTCATTTTCTGCAAAAATCTCAAAATCTATATTTTGACCAAAATCGACTGATACGACGGTTCGGATGAACGCCGACGAATTGTTTATAGCAGAATAATCATCGTCTTTTCAAGATTCTTTACTCGATTTAATATCAACCAGATAAAGAAATCCATGTGAAAAGAAGAGACACTTCAATTAGAAACACTGTTGTCGTTTTTGTGTGATTGTGGAATTATTGGTTGTTATTATTGTTGTGATTTATGATTAAATAAAAAAATAGCAGTGGTAGTCAGGTTTCTGCACAATTCTTAGGTAATCGATCCATTATATATTTTTTTCGAGTGATGTAATTGGAACTGGAACTTCAAAAAAGGAATTTTAATGTACTTGCAAAAATTTAATTGCGCATTATTACATTTTTAGTTACTTTCAATTACATTGTCTTTTCTTAAGGATTTGACTAATCTCTGTTGTGATGAATACAATTTTCTGTCATATTTCTACCTCCAGTACATCTTTGATACATAACACAACAAAAAAGTAACTACCCCCTTTTTCAACATACCATAACTTTTTAAAGAAAAGGTTTTGAGCAAAATAATTTAGCTCGAATATTTCTGCACTAATTGACCAACTTCTTTGTGAAAATGGGATTGATCCGTCAAGTTGAATGTTTAAGCGCTATTTATGTTAATCAGCTATCGTTTGACCCTCTTACACCTTTTTGGAACTTTTCGTATCTTTTACACTTCATTGAGTTCAATTTAAAAATTCCCATCCTTCCTCAGTTTTGAAATTGGAAAATCCATTAAGCAAAATGTATCTTTACATGTTTTACGAACATAAGAGGTTGTGACCATGTCATGGTTCAGTGAGCACACTTTATAGGTAAAGCAGAAAATACCATTATTTATCATTATTTTGGCATAAGAGATGACTCCTGTGACTTTTGAAAAGTGGGATGTTTACCTTTAATGCATGCTCACTCATGTATGACTCGGCGGATTGATCTTATTTTCACACAGAGGTTAGTCAATCTGTAAAGAAATGTTCCTGTCAAACTATTTTGCTAAAACTTATTTCGTTAAAAAATTATGGTAGTTTGAAAACGGGGGTTAGTTACTTTTGTTGTTGTGTGTAGTTATCCATATCACCTCTATACAGCTTGGTACACTAAAACTAATCAATTATGTATTTCATTGAAGTATCCTCCTTATCATTGTCTTATGAAGAAAGAAGGCGCAAAA
>JZLH01S0119051.1:2500-11506 GCA_001188425.1 Eucidaris tribuloides
TTCAAATCTTTATCAAAAATAGCTAGAAGGTGAGATAGTTTAAACCAATACACACAACACCTCAATGATGTAATACATCATTCAATATAAATTATAGTATAATAGTACAAAGCTTCAACTCTTCAGTGAATCCTTTCTGACAAATTGTCATTATTTTGTGTAAGGACCACCGCACAATACATGATCAGCTATGATCCAATTTTGGCAATAAATCACAGTAGCATTTAATACGGGCATTTTAACAAATAAAACTTATTTGATTTGATAATATGAATACTTAAAATGGCATTGGTCAGGCTTGAACCCGGTGTAAGGGCTAAATTATTTTCAAGTTGTAGACAATCTTAGGACTTCTTTGATGTCACCATGACTCAGAGCCAATGTGACTCTTCTTGCGACTAAAGAGCTCAAAATGGGCCTTGTTTTTCTATTACACTATCTGTATGACTATTTAGAACCTTAATAAACAAATTGTGATGTCTTGAACTGTTTATATCAAACGCTACTCTGTTTTCTTTCGAAACCAGATTGTACACCAATCGTGTAGTGTGCAGTGGCCCTTCTATGTTTATCTTTCATATATCATGTAGGTTAATATTTTCATGAATCAAAATTATCACATTTACTATAGCAATATGTGAGTTTTGCATGATTTTGCAATCAACAAAAATGTAGTGCAGTTCCTTTTTTTTTCAACACAAATTACAATAATTGCATGTTTTATTTTGAGAGTAGAAGTAAGCTGAATTGAATTGAAAATGTGAGTGAACACACCTCGCTGCAGACAGAGAATAATTAGTGCTTGAATAACATTACTCCAAATGGAGTAGGAATAGTAGGAAATGTAATTTTATGTACAATCTTAATACAAATTGTGTTTTTAACCTAAATTTGTAAATGTGTGATTATTTTTCCTCTCACCGATTAGAATTGATTAAGTTTATGCTGTTTATAATCGTAAAAGTGTTCCCGACAAATTTTATCAAAAAAAAAAATAAAAGGCTAAAAAAACAAAGAATACATAAGAAATTTAAAAAACAATGAAATACATAAGAAATTAATTTTGATACAGCAATTTCTTTTTCAGAAAATTGTTGAAAATGTCGTAAGTAATATTTATGCCAAAATCCACCATTTTATAAGGCTTTTTAAAGTGATTTATAAGCAAAAATATGATTTCATGCATATATTTGCATAACTAATTGATTACAAAATAACAATGAATATTTACAAAAATTTACTTTACATGTGACTGTATGTGGGTGCAAAAATTTTCACCAATCACGCGACCCGCGGCTGAGATCTCAAGGAGGGTCGGGCATCAAAATAGCCCAGTCTTTTTAGGGTTTAAGATGCAAAGAAAATTTTGCTGACGCAGCATTTCAACCAGTGATCTCGGGATAACATGTCCAGTGCTCTACCACCTGAACTCTCTAGCCCAACAGTGGTGTTCATCCCACATTAACTAATTTCTTTGCTGGTTTGCCAGTCAGAAGTCATACCTTCAAGCATATTTTTTTTCTCTCTTTCAAAATAAGCAGAGATAGAATTGTGACCAGACTCGAGACCACATTTTGCCGACCTTGGCCTTTGCCTCGGACCGAGTCAGGTGTATAAGGTGTACATGTATGACTCGGAATGGTTTATTTCAATATCTATTGTTTGTTTTAATTGTAAGTTTTACGCAATTCAGCCTTTTGGCGGCAATGTTTTACTGCTTTTGATATTCAATAAATCCATTTCTATCTATCTATCTAACGGTCAGCCTCCACTAAATTCTTGAAAATAAGCTTTGTGAAACAGGGCCCAGGTACTATATGGGTGTTTCATACTCGGTAACAGTTTCCTCGGACTGCATTTCATTTTTTTCATCCGGAACTCTTGGAACTGTCTGAGAGTAATACCTGTTACTACTGTCAGGTATGTCAGGTATCACGTATGGGGCTGCGTCAGGTTTGACATAAGAGGGTGCATCTGGATCAATTTCGTCATATATACGTAAGCCCGTGTATGGTTTTGGTTCCGTTGTCTTGGGATCAAGTCCTGTGTAGGGTTTAGATTCACGTGTACGTTCAGCAAGTTTCGCACGTCTTTGCCTGGAAAGTTCATAAAGTAAACAAAAGGAATAAGACCAAGTCATGGACATTTTACTATGCAGAAACTTGAAAAATTGTGTTTCTTCATCACTCTCAGTCAGTTTATGTGAAGTGCAATATGAAGGTAAAGGGTAAATCAGAATTATTTTCTTATCATGAAAGGAAAATCAAATATGAACACAAGCATTGAAAGATACATAAGCATAATACAAAGAAACCACTTAGCTTTACCCTTGCCATCTCAGGGAAAAATGCAACTCTGTGGACATTGGGTGTATATTGCAGCGAATATTTGTATCTTTAGCACTGTTAGAATTAATGCCAGAAATTCTCCTGGTACATTTAATTGGAACTTTACTGCATAGATCCCTGTAAATCAAGTTACGATTTTGGTCATATCAGACCAGTTTTAAATTAATCTTTCAAAAGGCAAGTAATAGTAACGTCGGGCCTTGATGTTGCAAAACACCACCTAACTTAATTTTCAGATCATTTACAGATTATATTAAGTTTATCTCCTTACCCCCCCCCCAAAAAAAAAAAACAGACTCACACAAAATGGGAAAAAATGTTTTCACCACATACCAATAGTATAATTGCGTTTAGTCAAAATTCATTGCATTTTTACTGATACAAATCATCAAAATATGAGCAGTTCTCTCAGAAAACACAAAAGTTACACAATGCATAAAATACATTTTACCTGCATCTCAGGGTCTTAGACAGAACGTACTCAAAAGTATACCTTTTCAGGCTTTTTCCATTAATTTTGAATAAATTTGCATAAATTAGAATGAATGAACTTCAAAATTTTGTATGAAAAGTTGAAAGCCCCCTACCAAGCCCTATCAGATGAAACAAAACCCACCAAGAAATATTAAGTGGCATTTTTTTTAGGGGGGGGGGGATTTTGAGTAAATTTGCATAAATAAGCAAATGCAATGAATTTCACAATTCTGAGTAGAAGTTTGAATGCCCTGACCTAGCTTTATTACTCTGAGCAATCAGATTCAGGATCAACCAAAAAAAATATAGAAGTCTAATTTTTTTGTTCATTTTTCATCGTCTATGTCTTGCTTCTGCTATGCAGGCAAGACAAAAATAAGCCAGTAATGATTCCTTACTTAAAATACACTAGAAATATTATTACCAAGATACATACCTTAAAATGACAACAACTGCTGCGATGAACCCACAGAAGATAACACAGATTACAGCTACAAGAGCTATTGTCAAACCTGAAAAAAAAAATAGGTCAAGTAGTCATAAGCAATTATCTCCTGGGACTATTTGGCGATTTACAATTTACTCTGTAACAGATCAGAAGTCATTAATATCTGCAGCCAGTTACTTGATAGTTTTTATTTCAAATTTTCTGTAACAATACAGCCTTTATAAAATAAACCATGGTAATAATATGGTAAAACCATGGTAAGCCATGGTAATACCATGGTTTTCTTCAAATTTACCATAGAAGTACCATGGTAGTACCATGATAGTGCTATGGTAATATCATGGTAAAACCAAGGTAACTTCATGGTAAAACCATGGAAATATCATGGTTTTACTAAGGTTCCATGGTAAATTTGCTGAAAAAACATGGTTTTACCATATTATTACCATGGTAAAACCATGGTTTATTTTTTACACTAGAGGTAATACATTGCAAAAGCATAGATATACAGAGAGAATTGTTAAAGGCAGTGACATGATTGTAATAAAAATACTTCTAGAACTGAACTGGTTGAAAGATATATGAATGGATACATAGCTGGAGTGTATCTCCTGGCTGGAAGGATTTATCTTAAATTTGTGCACTCAAGCTGAATCAAGCATGAACATACTAGCATGTTGTTTCTCTGGAGACCCGATAGTAATAGCCCCCATTGAAATGTACACAACAGATTTGTCAGTCACAAGGCATACTGATGGAATTTATCTTAGAATGAGTCAACTTTTGACCAAAAAAATTCACAGAAGAATTGTGGCACAATTTACTTGATTTTAGAATAGTTTTACCCCATGTTGAGTTTTCAAGTTTTCACTGACCAATTGCTATCTGGTACAATTCCACTATTGCAGAGACTGCTCTGCAATGATCTAAATTCACTGAGGTTTCTGACCTGCTTAGACCATTGGTCAGCAGGTTTTTCACAAATCATGTCTGAAAGTCAGACTGGTTTGATAGTTGTGCAAATTGAAAATATAAAAGCATTGTTACACTGCTTCATTCAAGTTCAATTCTAACTGACATTATTTTCACACAAAAAATGACTTTTCAGCCTCACAGCTTTGTGAAAAAGTTCAGTTTTCATGAATGTTTAAATCATGAGTTTTTTTTCATTTTCGTAAGACTATTGGGGCAGTGGAAATCAAGAACGCAATCTTTTTCTTGAAAAATCATAGTTATTTATTTATTTATTTATTTATCTATTTATTTATTCATTAGGCATAATATCACATAATCAGTATGAAAATATTTGAATATACAATACGGTATACACATATAATTAATCTCCTTGAGACACTACTGGACTGCCTGGATGCTCAGAGGCAACCAAGGGTCCTGATATCCAATCTGGTAGTGCCTCAATGGGAGAAATAACACAGTATGGCCAGTAATATATGGTTGTAACAAATGATAGACATTACCATTAAAAGGAGAAGTTGAATCTGTTGTTATTGCAATTGATGTGGATCCAGGCTGTGTCACTGAAATAAAAAGAAATTACAATTTTTTTCAAAAGTACAACAATTCGATTGTGACAAAGTAGATGGTTCTCACTGTACATTTTTTGGCCAAGTCAAAGTTCTTTGTTACCCAATACTTGCACTGAGATTTTAATGCCTCATGCATGTACTCAGTTGGTTCAGCAGTTCTAATGTGGTGAACTCACACACAGTGGCGTACCGTGGGTCAACCCATTGCGGGGGGGGGGGGGGCACCAAGTCGCTCACCCGAAATTGTATTTTCAGATGGTATATGCGCTGCGTACGCCAAGCGTACGAGGGGGTACTAGAATGTTGGGTTTTGGGCATGTTTTCGTTAAAGTGTAACCATTTTTGGTAATTTTAGAATAAATTTCCCATTTCAATGTTTGCTTTTTACAAGAATATGTGTTTGCATATGTCATGAATGAGATAATAAAAAAAAGCAATTCCGCGAGCGAGCAGTTTGGAAAACTTTGAATTTCCAAGAAGAAAAACGCGTTTTCTGGTGTATTCTTACTAAACAATTCGAAAAAAAAAACTAGAGAAGATCGACTGCGCGCAGTCGATGGGTATGCCTCCGCTCAGTGCGCCCACTATGTAGCAGCTAACAACCAATTTATATCACTCCTGACTGACAAAGTTCATTGACCTTTGACCCTTGACCCTGACCTCTGACTCAACCAAAATATTTGTCTTTTGGTTTTGAACCTAACCACCAAATTACATGAACAGTGAGCACTCCTAACTGAAGTTATAGGCAGAAAATGACATTTTGGGACAAAGTTCATTGACCTTTGACCTTGACCTTTGACCCCTGTGACTCTACCAAATTATTTGTCTTTGTTTCTTAACCTAACTACCAAATTTTATCAACAGTGAGCACTCCTAATTGGAGTTACAGGCAGAAAATGGCATTTTAGGACAAAGTTCATTGACCTTTGACCCTGATCGAAATTCATCCTTGCCTAGTGGTCCATCCTTGGTCCAAGTATCATTAAAATCCCTCCAGCGGTACTTCAGTAATCTTGTTCACAAGAAAGTGTGGATACACGGACACACGGACGCATGGACGCACGGACGCTACAGACGTACGGACGGACAACCCGAAAACATAATGCCTCGGCTCCCTTACGGGGCGGAGGCATAAAAATATTTATAGACCTACTGCAATGAGCCCAAACAGAATTATGTAACTGTTTATTCAGCCCCGTATAGCCAGGATTTTTCAAGGGGATGCGTGAGTCAAGAAAACTGACCTTTGATAGGGGCCGCGAACTTTTTAATGCTGAAGAGGGGCTGACCAACTTAACCTGACCAACCCAGTGGTCCACCTTAGAAGTAGGGTCCAGGGCGGGGGTGAGGGGGTGGAGCCCCCTGAAGCTTCTGGGTTCTAACAGTTTCGTGAGGCTACTTTGATTCTGCCGACACTATGTTTCATGAATGGACAGTCAACACTGAAGATCCACCCCATTTTCAAACTTTTTGACACTTCCGAAGGTATAATTTGTGGTATTCTTAAATGCTGATAGGAGGTAATGTCAAAACATGGTGATAATCCGTCGGAGGTCAGGGGCAGAGGCCCTTGAAGATCACGATTTCTTGCGGTTTATGAGCTTATTTTCACCTTCTGGTAACACTTTTATTTTGTGAAAATGACAGTCGGCAATAATTAAAAACCACCCCACTTTCAAACATTTTTACCACTTCCTATGGGTTTGAATTAGAACTACTGATAGTAGCTCATTTAAAAGACATGGTAATAATTAATCGGAGCCAGGGGGCAATGCCTCCTGAAGCTCGTGAGTTCAAGCGGTTTTACGAACATATTTCTACCCTCTGTTAACACTATTGTTTCGTGAAGTGATCATTTAACAATAAGTAAAAACCTGCAATTATTAATATACGTTGTTTTGAAAAAGTGGACCTTTTAGATAGGGGGAGGGGTGATTACGCACCGCACACACCACCCCCTAGCTACGAACCTGTTATTCAGGTCATATTATAACCCCGCAATCTATCCCAGTGTTGAAACTCAATTCAACTTTGTAGGAATGCAGTATGCGCATACGCAAACGGTGTGCCACATGGTTAATGGATTTTGGAGAAGAAATTTCTACTACACCCATTTTTATTTATTTATTATCATTATCATTAGTAGTAGTAGTAGTAGTAGTAGTAGTAGTAGTAGTAGTAGTAGTAGTAGTATTGATAAGTGTATTTGCAATATTACCTCCGCTGTCACTGGTCCAAAGTACATTTAAAGAGGTGATCCTGCGAGCAAGCGGTTTTGAATTAAACAAAAATAATTTCTTCAGAAGGGAAGAAGAAGAATGCTCTTGTATACCCATTCTGCCATGCATTCTAGTTTAGTGTAAATCAATAATTCTCAACCAGACGAACAAGCTTCCACAATCTTGATTAGTCATTTTAACAATCTGAGCACTGGGTGGAAGAACAGCAATCAAAATTGCTTATAAAAAAATATGTCACAAAAGAATTATCTTTAATTATATGTTCTGAAAAAATTCATCGATTAATAACAAAGCAATCATATCAACGCTAGAGATGTGCACTCGTCAAAGATTAAGAAAAACATTGACATTCATGAAATGGCCTACAAAAGTATTGTTTAAACATAAGTGCCACGTGGAGTAAATGAACAAAAGTCGATTATATATTAAGCAGTTCTAAATTAGTTATTTGTACTAAAAAATACAAATTTAATTAATATAAGGACTTACTCTGAGAAGTCTATTTTAAAAGGTGATTTTAGACCAATTACAAACTCGGCTGGCCCCAGTTTCCTTTTTCTCTTTTCTTCCTTTCCTTTTTTTCCCTTTCCTTTTTTTTTGCCAGCCGATGGGGGGGGGGCACGTGCCCCCCCCCCCACCATAGTTATGCCACTGCTCACACATATATGATGCATTCTAACCTTTGACCTTGACCTGTCTGCTCCAAACTTAATCATAATCACTTCATCATCGTAGCATAAAACAGTATACTTTTGTTATGACTAACTCCTGAAGACTATGAATTGTTATATTGAAATTCTTTATATCCAGGTTGCAAAAACAATAAAATATAAAGATATAGTCAAGTTTGGGAGCAGAAAAATTTGTTTGTAATACTTTACCAAGTTTCCTGAAATTTGACCAGTGGTTTTCATATCATTGCCGTATCAAGCTGAAATAAGACATATAGAAGGACGAGGGACCAATACCCATTGACCTCTTAACTCTGAAATTTAATCAGTTCATTGAGTGCATCATAGAACATATAGTCTAGTGCTATTTCTGAAAAAGAGCCCATTTTAAGGCTCCTAGTGACATTTTGGGGTAAAAGCTGGGAACCAGACTTTTTAACATAATTTGAGGGTGCTGAATCCGATTAACTTGGTTCCCAAGACAAATATAAACCCAATTGGTTTCTTGAAGTGACATGTGCCATAGATGCAGGTGCGGTTTTATAGGGGGGGGGGGGGTCTTTGAGGGCTTAATCCTATTTTAAATGGGCTATTTCAGACCGAGTTTTCACTGGGGGGGGGGGTCAATTTGACCCCCCCCTTCAGATCTCAGCCGCAGATCGCGCGATCGCCGCGAAAATTTGCATGCGCATAGAGCCGGATGTAAACTACACGACTGTATAGTAAAATTTTTAAAAAATTTATTTATTCTATTCTTTGAATAATTAATTATGCAAATAAGTGCATGAAATTATGTTTTTGCCTATAACTCCCTGACAATAACTAGTAGAATACTAATTTTTGGTGAAAATATTCATTCTGACATTTCTCACAATTATCTACAAAAAAAAATTGCCGAATTGGAATTAATATCTTATGTATTTTATTGTTTTGTGAATTTCTTATGTATTTCTGTGTTTTTTCGACCTTTTGTTTTCTATTGTTTTTTCGGTGAAATTTGTTGGGGACACTTTTGCAATCATAAACAGCATAACATTAATTCATTTTAACCAGTAAAAGCAAAAATAATCATACATTTATGACTTTTGGCTGAAAACACAATTTCCATTGATTCGTACATGAAATCACGTTTTTGAGCGATTTTCGGGTTGACATGCATGTATAAAATGTCGCGCAGCGTCGTAATGGTATGTCCGAATTTCACGAAAACGGTCTCAAAAGATGCGCAAGACTTGAAAGTAAAAAGTCAGTGAGCGACGCGATAAAAAATTTTTG
>JZLH01S0119051.1:15790-33747 GCA_001188425.1 Eucidaris tribuloides
AGCAGCTAACAGGAATAAGTTAAGAAAGATTTTGGGGTAACTGTCAGTTCTTGCCAGCCAATTAGATCGCACTTGTGCTGGCCTTGAGTTAACCTGATGTGACAGATGCATGTTGCCCGACTTGTGTTAATCATGCCGTATTACTATATGCACTTTTTGAATCAACAAAGCTCTACCCCCCCCCCCCCCTTTAGGCGTTTTTGCGATCTTCATCGAGGGAACAAATTTTGCAAAGATGTAAAATTAACAGAAATTAACTAATTGATAGGGCCTTTCTGAGGGTAATGTCACACAGTACTACCCCTTATTTAGGCTAGCTTTATCACCATGTATCATAATTCTCACAACTCTCAGTGAGAGTAACTTATCCTGTATTCCTGTTAGTTGCCTGCTACTGCTTCCAATGTGAAATCAGACAGTAATTTATGATTGTTTATTTAGTTCCATCATGAAACATTAGAAGTAACTTGGCTTTGTTTGCTATTTGTGCATAATATCATCTCAACCAACCAAACTTCTGATACACACCAGCAAGTGTAATCCAACTCTTATGTACATGTAGACTCAAATTTGCGAATTAAGAAAAGATGGACAGGCCCACTCCACTCTTTGAAATAGATTTAGACATGTCAGTGGATTATTTGACTTCATGCACATGCACTGCACACATGTTACATTACAAAGTGAGATCAGACAGATTACATCATTTAGACTGCAGTGTACATCTCATCCATACATTTGTAATGTAGTGATATATTCATTTAATCATTTGGGCTGATTTTTCCTCGTAAAAGGCCCAACCAAGCCAAAAGAGAGGCATAAAACTATATTTTGCAATTGCATGTGAAGAAGTGCCATTTTTCCAAAAATAAAATAATTTACCATTAAATATGATAAAAATGAAAATTCCCAAAATTCCCAATATTCCCAGCCCATTGAAAATTCCCGAAACTTTCCATGGAAAGTTTCCAAAATTCCCGGAAAGTTTCCGATCCTTTGCAACCCTAGCTGGGAACCCTGTATTTGTAATCATCCTTTATACATCTTTCATTTTCACAATTCATTTGTGTCTGTGTTTTATGGGTTTTTTTCTGTTTATCTGTAAGGCAAGTGGAGGAGGACCTCAAGTGAGTTGGTTTGAGAAAGGAGGATGCCCTGAACTGAGCGAGATCGTGTGAAAGTTAATGCTGCAAGAGTGAGGTAAATCTGGCCACCCTGTTACCAGGGACAAACCCGGATTAAAACTGGTCTGATGATGTACACATGTATATCTAATTATCGACATGGTATTTTACAGTGTTTAGGAAAGTGTCAAATAAACTTGAACTGAATTAACTAAAAATTCAATTTTTTTTTTACAAAAACAAGAAATGATGGCTCACTTCCTTCTGTTGTTCTCCGGACAGCCGATATTGTGTCACTGTTCTGTCCGTTAAACACAGCTGCCACGTCCATGGCGTAAGTGGTGAAAGGATCAAGGCCTGACACTGTGAAGCTGGTTCCATCTGCCTGCATCCAAAAAAAAAATGAACATGGATGTGCAGTTATATAACATGTTTCAGAAAAAATCCTTGTTTTCACCTCACAAAAGTTTTGGAGGGAAAAGACAAAATCTTCATATATATCGTGTTACCACTGATCTCAGTTCTCACAGTTTCTGCAGAGTATTCAATGATACTGCAAGACTATTCATTAATAATTGTTTTTCTATCCATTTCAGGGTGTTTCAAGTGTTTTCGGAAATGTGTGAAACAATGATGCTGAATATTCTGTCATACAAAATTCAGCACTTTCTCCTTTGTTTGTCCTAGTATCGTTTGTGCAAAATGGCGAACATGTGTTCAGAGGTATCACACAGATACATGCAGGAATTTCTCTTTGTCTTGCACATAGCGATGTGTAACCTAGTATCATGCAATATCCTCGAAAACAAACCTGATTATATATTAACTTTAATATGTACATAACCAAATAGCAAAGAACTCCCACTTCAAAGATTGATTTGAGAATTAAGTCCTTGTGTAGTAGGTTCATGATTAGTGGCTTAATCTTTTGAGATCAATCTTGAGATGACATAGAAAAAATCTGGCTCAAGTTCCCAGCTGTAAGGGAACAAAAAAAATTATATAGGGAGAAAATACGATGACATCAAACTGGTTCAGTAAAATGTGAGGATAATAGATAAACCATAACTCAATGCACTGCAGCTCTTATAATGGTATAAATAAGCAGCTGTGATGTGCTGCACCTGGTTCTGCCATTGTCTACACATATTTCTGAGGCAGAGTGATATGTCACACTTTGGTATTCAATGGCCCTGGTTACACCAACATAATGAGAATGGTCTCAGAATGCTTCCTTTAAAGGGGAATGAAACCCAGACATCTACTTGCATTCAGAGAATAGATAGCAATAAGAGAAAGAAAATGGTGAAAGTTTGAACTATTTTGACCGAACCGTTCAAGAGTTATAAATGTTCAAAGTTTACATAATCCCTATGTATGGAGGATTCTTAAAATGACAACACTACCACTTTTTGAGATGAATGTGTGGGAAACTCCCCATTGGTTTTGTACACAAATTTTCACAAATTTACGTTTTTCTGAAATGTTAGTTGTGAAGGTAATCAAATTCTTCCAGAAAACATGTACAAATCATTTTTGCTGGGACATACTGTGCAAGCAAGAGGCAATCAGATATTTCATAAAAAATGAGAATAAGTGAAAATTTGTGTACAAAGCCAATGGGGAGTTCTCCACACTTTCATCTCAAAAAGGTGGTAGAGTTGCCAATTTAAGAATCCTCCATAACCGTACTTTGAACATTCATAACTCTTGAATGGTTCAACCAAATTTGCTCAAACTTTCACTGTTGTATTTCTTTTATTGTTCTGTATTCTTTGAGTATAGGAAAATGTCTGGGTTTTATTCTGCTTTAATAATCTCAGAATGGGTTTGGACATGCCCTGGTGTAGTTACACTTACCGCCGCCACACGAGCCATCTCACGTCTGGTAGAGCAACGAATATACCACCAACAGTTTAGCCTGCCCATCCCGTAGTCAAAGGTCTCCCTGTACTTCCGGTTCACAGGTTTACTTATATTACATAACTACCTGTTCTGGGCTGGTTTCAGAACGCTTACCGGTATGTGGTTACACTACCTTTGAAACAGCCTGAGAAAAGTTTCAGACAACCTCTGCAGGTAGTCTGACCATCCACTCTGGCTGTTGTGGTTTCACTGTTCTCAGAAAGCCTTTGACTTGCGGTGTAACCAGGGTCTATGTCAGCAACTGGTGATCGTTACTTACCACGCCGACAAAAGCGTTATTGCCACTGGGGTCCTTAACGATGATAGAGTAGTGAGTGATGGTATTAACACTGCCTTCGTTGACCGGAGCTTCCCAGGATAAGGAGATCGAATTGTTAGCCACGCCTTGTATCTCCACATTCTGTGGTGACTCAGACACTGTTGATAAGAACAACAATATAATGGGTTTACTCTGGATGATGCAGGAAACAATTTTTAAAAATTCACACTTTTCACTTGTATAAAGGTTGCTTAATTGTGCATGCACATCCATGCTCAAAATGGTCTGAAAAGTATGCAGCCAAATTCCTACATAGATCATTTCGAGAATTTAACATAACCACCGGCCTTTTCTGACCAAAAAACATACTTTGTTGAATAAATGGGGATATATTACACATATAAACATAACTATTCAATTTACATGAAAACATAGTTTACACTTAAAAAATGATATTTTCTTACATTGGATAATGACAAAACATAATATGAGTGTGATCGGTTAATGTCACGGACGGACACTTTCAAAAAATGGCCATTACTGAAGGCATAAGGAAAAAATGACAAGATATGAAGGGTTGATGTATGATTTATTGTAGAGGCTATCAGTAGAGGTACTGTACAATGCTAAAACTTTCTTTAGGCTTTCAATAATGGTCATTTTTCAAAATGTCCGTCCGTGACATTAACTGATCACACTCATATATATCATTAAAAAAAACATGCCAATTGGCAACTCTGATTTAAAGATTGTGATGTGCACGTGCATAAGGGTGGGTCTAAATGGCCCTTGACTTGAACTTCGTGCATGCCAAATTTGGTCATTTGACTTGATTTCATCCATGAGATATGAAAAAAAATCCAACTAAATAGTTTTTTTTTGTAATATAATTACATATTGAGATTTATTTGGAAGGCAGTATTTGTGACGCAATCTTGCACCAGTGACACTTCTGCGGAGACACAACATCAATGCCAGCAACAAATTAAGGCCGAAATGAATAGATCTAGAATTCTAAAATGAAACTAGACATATCACTGAAGGTGATTAACTCTTAATGTGCCAAAGTCGCAGATCTGCACAAAATAATACACATAATGTCCATAGAGTTTCAGATTTTCTGGCATGTTAAGAGTTAATACCCCCGTCCCATCAGCAAATTATCCCCACATACAGTATGCTGTTACCATGGCAATGCAGTTTCTGACACATTTGAGAAATGAGTCTTGCACATCTTCATCCTCAGACCAATGTGTGTGCCAAATCTCACGAGCATTGGTCAAAAATCTGAGGGATAAGATCCACAAAATATTCCTAATTTAGTGCAATAATTTGCAATTACCATGGCAACACAGTTTCTGACACATTAAAAAAAAGGTGCCTTGCACATTTTCACCCCATGACCAATGTGTGTGCAAAATCCCATGAGCATTGGTCAAAAACTGAGGAGGTAGTTCAGTGTTCAAAATGTTTCCCTAATTTATTGCCAAAATATGCTGTTATCATGGCTGCACAGCATACAATAAAATGTTTCTTGCACATCTTCACCCCAAGACCAATATGTGTGCAAAATCCCATGAGCATTGATAAAAAATGAGATAGTAGTTTGATCCGTAATATTTGCAACGGACGGACCAACGTACCGACCACCCACCCGCCAAACTCATGTATGCCGATTCCCTATATCTTAACTGCCAACCTGAAACCAAAGAAATAGGTACAAACTGGTCTAGAATTTTGAAAAATAGGGACATTCTTAAGTATCTGATGCATTTCTATATATTTTTTTTTACATGGGTAAAAACTAAAAGCTACCTTTTCTTCGGCCAAAAAATAGGGACAGTCCATGTAAAATAGGGACAGTTAGCATGTATGTTATATAATCCGCTTCAAACTTGATTTGGTAGGGGTATGAAAATGCAAGAAAGCAAAACACTAACCCCCCCCCAACCCAAAAAAAATAAATAGATGAAACCAGGAGATCTCGTGTGTGCCAATCATTTCTGTCCTGCTTAGGCTTTGTTTAACCCTAAGTTAATTGGGGGGGGTCAATTTGACCCCCCCCCTCGACGAATTTCGCGACCATGCCGCCGCGCAAATTTTTTTTGACCGCGTTGCTCGCTGACTTTTTACTTTCAAGTCTTGCACATCTTTTGAGACTGTTTTCACGAAAATCGGACATACCGTTACGACGCTGCGCGACTTTTTATACATGCATGTCAACCCAAAGATTGCTCAAAAATGTGATTTCGTGTACAAAACCAATGGAAATTGTGTTTTCAGCCAAAAATCATGAATGTATGATTTTGCTTTTACTGGTTGAAATGAATTAATTTCATGCTATTTATGATTGCAAAAGTGTCCCCAACAAATTTCGTTGAAAAAACAATAGAAAACAAAAGGTCGAAAAACAAAGAAACACGTAAGAAATTCACAAAACAATAAAATACATGAGAAATAATTCCAATTCGGCAATTTTTTTTAGATAATTGTGAGAAATGTCAGAATGAATATTTTCACCAAAAATTAGTATTCTTCTAGCTATTGTGAGTTATAGGCGAAAACATAATTTTATATGCACTTATTTGCATAATTAATTACTTAAAAAATAGAAAAAAAATAATTTTTTTGAAAATTTTACTATACAGTCTTGTAGTTTACATTCGGCTCTACGCGCATGCAAATTTTCGCGGCGATCGCGCGATCGGCAGCCGAGATCTGAAGGGGGGGGGGGTCACATTGATCCCCCCCCCAAGTAAAAACCTGGTCTGAAATAGCCCAGTTAAAATAGGGTTAACCATCGTTGGATCGCGTACTCCCTGGCTGACAGTTGTTATCGTGAAGAAGTAAAGGGTGGTCACTGTGAGGTTTGCCAGCACCAAGTTTGGTTCTGTGGTATTGACCATGATGCTGGGGGAAGAATCTGCTCCCACTCTCATGACCTTTATGAGTAAAATCTTAGTGTGCAGGGCATGAACCCCTGTGTGCTGACCTGTTTTCAAGGAGGGTTTAATAGCATTTCATGTTTGAGCGTGAAATGCGAAGTTCGTGCAACGCCAAGAGTACATGGGTGCAAAGTTCGCAGTGTAAGAGTTAAACTAAAACAATCTTTAATTCTATCATTAAAGAGCAAGTCAACACCCCCCCCACCCTAAAATAAAATAAAACAAAGCAGGAGTACTCACGTGTGCCTATCATTGTTGTCCTGCTCATGCTTCGTTTCACCATTGTTGGATCCCGTATTCCCTGGCTGACAGTGGTGACGGTGAAGGAGTAAAGGGTGGCAGCCGTGAGGTTTGCTAGCAGCAAGTTGGGTTCTGTGGTATCAACTATGATGACGGATGAAGAGCCCGCTCCCACTCTCATGTGAGACACCTGACAAAAATAATAACAACAACATGGCAACATGGCAATATATGACATTACATTACAATTACAGAAAAAGTGTACGAGTTACCGGTTATTAAGCTTACAGTTAAACGGAACAAATTTTTTAACTGTCGTATTCAATCTCAATCATTAAAGGTAAGTGACATGATTGGGGGTAGTCCTCAACTTGGGGTTTTAAAAACTATTCTAAAATCAAGTAAACTAAGCAAGGATTCTCCTGTGAACATTTTGTAGTCAAAAGTTGACTCATTTTGAAATAATTTCCATCAGTATGCCTTGTAACAGACAAATTTGTAGTGTAGCCTTCAATGGGGATTAATTCTATCATGCCCTGATAAAATTAAACTGCTGGCCTGTTCATGCTTGATTCTCCTTAAGTAAACAAACTCAAGACAAATCCTTCCAGCCAGGAGATCCACTCCAGCTAGTGTACATTTGGTATATCTTTCAACCAGTTATAGGTTCTAAAGGCAGTTTTTTTATTTCTCCCAATCATGTCACTGAGCTATGCTTATTTTTGAACATTGTAAAATGCTGTGAACCACTCACGGTATAAGAGTGCTATATTTAATAAACTCATATCATATCATATCATATCATATCATATCATATCATATCAACCTCAAAGTTTCTGTAGTCGACAGGTTCGTCCAACGTCCATACCACCTGGATGACAGAGGGGGAAGTAGTTGGGGTCAGAATGGCCAGTGGAGCAGAAGGAGCTGTGATAAAACAAACAAATAAACAAATAAATAAATAAATAAACTATCTTTCATTAAAGGCCAAGCATCTCAATTGCATGCCTAAAAATTAACATTGTGTGAATACATTGGGATATATACCATATTTTCCCCGTATATAAGCCACAGTTTTTTTCAGCAAACAAAACATTAAAATCACGGGCGTGGCTCATACACAACAACAATCAAAATAGTCAACCAAAATCAGCGGTAAAATACATCGTACATACCATCTAAACACCATTTTTCTCACCTGAAAGCATCCGGTTGCTACACCTCTTTGCACAATATTTTCGTGGTATATTCTTCTCTGCACTTATATACCTAGTTTAAAATCAATTTGACAAAGTTTTCAAACAAAAATGACAATGCCAGATCAATAACAAATAAGAATTCAAAGGATTGTGTCATATCATAACATTGCTCATTGCACTGCACAACTGCTAATGCCGGGCTTAGCAGTATGGTTATGTTAAAAAAAGTAAGAGGGCGCTATATTTACGCTTTTTCTGTATGGGCCGGGCCACCAGCGTACTGTGCAGCTGGTGTGCGGATCGAAGTATGTCATCGATGTACGGTTTAATGACACTGTACTCAAATTCATCGTAATTTTTCACCAATCTGGCTTTATCTCTTTTGTTGGAAAAGTTTGTCAAGTTCATTTTTAACTTGGGATATATGTGCAGAGAAGAATATTGCATGAGTATGTTCCCAAAGAAGAGATCAACCAGATATTTTTCAGGTAAGCAACACTCATTTATTCCCATTTCAGTGCATGAACGCACTTACACTGTTTGTAAACCAGATCCCCTCTGTGTTTGATCATGAACACAGGTTTTCCCAGAATCCCAAATTTCACAGACATGTCCTTCATCAATAGCATGAGGGGAAGGGCAATGGGCGATGTTTTTCTTGTTCTGCAGGGAGAAGTGCAAATGAGATTCCCTGCCTTTAAGTGCAAATGAGATTTCCTGCCTTTAAACTATTGAACAAGATATTTTGGGTTAGGGTCCATGGAGAATATGTGTAAAATCAAATCTGCTCAGAAAGCATTTTGTTATGGGTTAAAGGTATTGGCTAACATTTACCACAGTTGAAAAAATCTGAGGTACATGATTTCCCCATGCTACCATTGTCTTTGATAAGGTCTAAAAATGATGCCCTGAAAAAAATTGTATTTCAAAATGATTATTTAGTGCTTTAAAAAAGTGAAAATCGTAAGTTGATCGGATTCACCTGCCCATTTTCTCCAATAGACTTACTGTGTGTACACCTAGGCTATTTAAACTCGCCCTGAGTTTTAATTGTGTATTTATGCATAACTTGCCATTGGCAGTGTAACTTTTCAAACTTTTTTATTCTAGGGTGTTTATTTGTCCATATGAACACTACTATGTAGTTCAGTTATCAAAATTTGACAATTTTTTAAATTGAAGCTCCACAATGTTAGCCTATCATTTTAAGGCCATTATTATTAGTGCAAGTGTGCAAAATACGCATAAAAAGTTATAGCTGTTTGAAGTTGACTCTAAACAATTTGCTCAATGTGGCATTGTTAACCCATTGGCGACAGTTCAATTTTGGTATAACACATATTTTCCATAGAGTTAAACCCAAGATATCTCGTACTTAGTCTCAAACAGCTTAAAAACTTGATTGACTCCTCACCAGTTGAAAAAAATAATTTCATTGCATGAAACTGGATAATACGGTTTTCCTCACATATGAACCTTCCAGTCACACTAGCAAAAGATGGTGTCTTAAGTTAGTGGTCTTATGGAATTGTGATGTTCATGGGATTGAAAACGTTTTTTAGTAAATGTGCAAAGCCATGGGAGCTGGGGCTAATTTATTTAAAACTTTATCCAATTGGAATGTCCATCAGCAAGCTTCATTCACCAATTGGCCCAAATCTCCTTGTACAATAGTTACAATGAGTGGTATTATATATTGTCTTCAACCCTTCTTGAGCAAAATGGATATCTGGCGAGTTATTCACACATAATATGCATCAGATTGAGCACCAAATCTTGTGTGCCATTAGAGCAAGAGTGTGGTTTTGAGCTTAATAATTTATAAATACCATGGCACAGTGAGATTTGGTATAAAGTTAATAAACAATTAAATGCACGAAGGCTAAATAAGTTGAGAGTTAAAAAGGATAACTGAAATTATGGTTAAAAATGAGAGAGAAACAGTAACATTCAGGGTCTGTATGTCTTCTGATACAGTGATACTATTTACAGTATCAGGTAAGTAATCTACTGTCATTCAAAAAATGGCTTAAAAACAGCAACACCCCTCATGCCTTCCTTTAGACTTCACAGTTTCAGACATCTTTTTTCTTGCAGTTGTAACTTTGTGGATTAACCCATGTTATTTCTCAGCAGCTAAGTCTAATTGTGTAACTGGTGCAATAATTGCCATTGGAAGTTGCAGGCCTTCAACTCTGCTTGGTTGAATAAGTAGGAGAAAATTAGGAGCAAAGTTGTATAAAAAGTAGGAGAAAAGTAGGATTCAATCCATCAAAGTAGGGGGAAAGTAGGATATTTTTAAGTAGTGTTTGCAGTAATAACCCCAAAGAAACTGGAAACATGCAGAATAAGGGGGGGGGGGGAGGTCCAAGATTGGTGAAAAAGCAAAAATCTGAGGAAACAAATTTTCCTTTAAAAATTTGTGATTTTGGTAGTTACAATACTTTTAGCGACAACCTGTAAAGACTACTCAGCACCAAACAAATATTACACCTATTGCAAAGGGTGGGTTTGGGGGGGACAAAAAGTAGGAAAATAAGGATTTTTAGAGGAAAAAGTAGGAAAATTAGGATCTTCACAAAAAAGTAGGAAAAAGTAGGGAAAGTAGGACCAGTTGAAGGCCTGAAGTTGACACTGCACTTGAAGAGTTATTCAAATGAGACTTTGTCCAAAAGGGCTTGACACGTAAAGAGTTAGATCAGGGATCTAAATTAATTTTGAGCCCACTACTTTTGGTGCTCATTGGGCCTTTTGAAGTGGCGGATGGAAGCCACCATGAAAAAACTGATAAAATGAGTATAGTTTGTTTGTTTTTTGTATATCTGTAGTTTATATTAATTAGAGCCATTCTGGGCCACTTAAAAAGCCTCATATTTAGAAGCTTTGGGGTGCTTCGCTACCTCAACCCCCACCTGGGATCCATAAGCAGGTCCCTGGACACTACACCCTGACACTTCACATGTTGGATAGTGGCGCAGTACAAATTCTTGATAGCAAATATGGCGCTTCAACAATAATAACTGAGAAACCCTGAGTTAGATAATCCTACTACCAGCTACAACTCTGTTCTGCACACAACTCACTCAGAAGGAAGACTGAAGATTCTGCTGGCTCGCTCTGAAGGAGCTGTCCATCAGCACCAACAATGACGGACCGCAAGAGGGCGTTATACTCCCGTCCAGATGTCAAGCCGTGGAACAGCGTCAATGTCGTTTGTGTGTTGTTGATTCCTACAAATGCATTTAACCCATCAAAAATCAAGAAGAGCTATTTTATACTGCAGTACGGGTAAGATTAATAATGTACATGTACATGTAGTTCTACATTTGTTTGCCTCATTATTAGCAAGTTGTTGTACTCCATAAAGAAATTAAACATGCCATGATAAGAGGCCTAATATTAGAGGTTAATTTACATTTAAAACATGTGATAAAATCTAATTACAGAAATAGTTTGACAACAATTAACAATGTAATGTATTAATTTATATGTACAATACACTATCAAAATTTACACAAGGTTTAAATTACAAATAAACTGGCCTTGAGCATGAACGTGAAAACATGAACAGTCGGAGACTGAAAGACGTGAAAGGGTATTGAGTTCTAGAAGGTGGGAGCTGAAACTTGAAACAAGAACAACGCAAAGCGTGGCATCTCCTTACCAGGTATGCATATTTAATTAATTGCAAACTTTGCCCTTTAGCCTCCCTACTCGCACATCAAAATTTATCTAACATTACTGAAGTCATTGAAAGAATACGTAACTAACTATTTCCACATATTTAATGAGCTACGACCTTTTGACTACATAATCCAAAATCATACTTAGGCTGTATGTTGATACTATGTACCTTCATACAGAATTTCAATGAAGTCTGTCTAAAATTACGTTATCAAAAGGAAACAATGTTTTCAGATATGCAGTATGCGTTAGCATTCGCCGGTATTGCGCAATTGAACATCCCTGGTTCCAAACTCCTTTGTCCCCTATTCGATCCGTGAATACAACAGCCACATGTAAATGTACAATTACTGAGGGGGGGGGGTAATTACTTTGATAGGGTATTTTTCTTTCGCACAAAACAAACTCTTTTTGTTTCTGGCCTTGTACCAAGATGAAGTTTGTTTGTATGTGTATTGTAACGTAACGTCTTGTTGTTGTTGTTGTTGTTGTGTGTGTTTTTTTTTATTCTAAGTACGTTAATTGAATTTATTTATCCCTGAACAATAACCACTTTGAAAACTGGAAGGAACACGGGGGTGGGGGTGGGGGAGGGGGAGGACCTTTGGTTCTAGTTATTTGATTCTCACGATAAAGTTTGTGCGTAGTTTTAGGACATATGTTCTACACTATATTTATAATTGTATAGTACATCTATTTATACATTATACCTAAAGAGGGGTGGCTGTTTGTATGTGTATTGTAACGTAATGTTTTTTCCCATTCTAAGTACATAAATTGAATCTATTTATTCCTGAAAAAATACCACTTCGGTTAAACTGGAAGGAGCACTGGAGAGGGGGGGGAGCTTGTCTAGTTATGATTCTCCACATTAGTCTTGGGCGTAGTTTTGGACGATGCTGTAATGTTGTGTAGCTATATTTTATAATTGTATAGCTACATTTATTCTTACATTACTTAAAGAGGGGTGGCTGTTTGTATGTGTATTGTAACGTAACATTTTTCCCCCATTTTAAGTACATCAGTTGAATTTATTTATCCCTGTACAATTACACTTTGAAAACTGGAAGGAGCAAGGGGGGGGGGGTTGTTCTATTTATTCGATTCTGATAAAGTTTGTATGTAGTTTTAGGACGTTTATGTATATTTTGTATAGTATATTAATAATTGTATAATACACTTATTTATACATATACTTAAAGGGGGCTGGCATGGTAAACTTCAAAAAGCAAATATGGGAATATTATTATTATTTTTTGTTATAACCACAATGGATGTTCTTCGTATGGTTTGTTCTTGTAATGTGTATATTTTGTGTAGTATTGTATTCATATTGTTGTCTATAATATATTTTGTCGTGTGAACACACCGAATTTCCTTTGTTTTTTAACCTTTGGACAATAAATTGAAATTGAAATTGAAATTGGTTCCACGCAATCGCAGTTCAGAATTTCACTTCTTCAAACTTGCTGCATCACTCATTTGGCGCGGACATAAAATCGGCTGAGAATGGTTCTAAAATGAAAGACGACACAGGATTGACCCAGTTGAGCTATCTTGTGCAAATGCAATAAGGCCACATCAGAAGATTCCGAATTGCGGATGAAAATCTAAAACTCTCTTTCTTTTATTTTGTTGAGGCCAACTGTCCATTTCTACTCACACATTCTGCTGCCTATGGTTAAAAAGTCGAATACATTTCTTTACTCACTCAATGGGAAAACCACTTCGTCTGGGTTCAAATCAATGGAGTAGTATGACAGAGGTGTATTTATCTCTGCAGGATGAGCCCAAGATATTGTCACTTCGTCTACACCGACATTTGACATTATCACATTCTGTGGTGGCAGTGGTACTGTAATACACAATAAATAGGGGGAAAAGAAATCATGAAAACTGAAAGGCAGATACTTAAATGTTAGTGACATGATTGGGAACACTTGAAAATGCCTCAAGAACCAAATGAGTTGAAATATATACCAGCTATACACTAGCAGGAGTGGATCTCCCACCTGGGAGGATTTGTCTGTAATTTCTTTACTTAAGGAGAATCAAGCATAAACATAGGAGTATCTTAATTTTTTCTGGGGACGATAAAAATAAGCCCCATAGAGAGCCACACAGCAGGTTTCCATGGTACGAGTGATATGGACATTGTTTCTTTTAGAATGAGTCAACGTTTGACTACAAGATTTTCACAGGAGAATCCTTGCATAGTTTACTTGATTCTAGAGGAGTTTCAGCCCATGTTGAGAACTACCCCCAATCATGTCATTTACCTTTAATATCTAAAGCAATGAGACTGATTTCATTTATAGATTTTTGTCATTCAGAAATGTTTATACCACTGAATTTAAAACCAAAATAGTTCATTGTCAAGGCTCCCTGGCCAAAAGTTTCTTCCAGGATTCCTGCAGGACTCAGAAATAACCCTTTATTCATTGTCTTTGTTTTCAAGAGGGTATCCAGTAACACTATATTCATTGCTCTCCAGATTATTCAAAAAATAAAATACTGTCATAGATAATATTACGTAAAGGGTTCGAGGACACCTACAGCCCCAGGACAGCCCCCTATAACCACCCCCGGATAACCATCCTCTGACACTGTCTTAGAGGATGTTTGCCCTGGAGGGTAGTGTGTGGGGGATGTACTTGTCCAGGGATTACTTGTCCATGGGTAGTCGAGCTAGAGGGTGATTGCCCTAAGGGGTAGTTTCCTAGAGGGTAGTCATCCTAGAAGGTGGTCATCCTAGGGGTAGTTGTCCTAGATGGTAGTTATCTTAAAGGGTAGTTATCCTGGGGGTGGTTATCATAGAAGTGGTTATCCAGGGGGTAGTTGTCCTAGAGGGTAGTTGTCTTAGGGGGTAGTTGCCCTAGAGAGTAGTTATCATAGGGATGATTATTCAGGGGGTAGTTGTCTCAGAGGGTATAGCTGCCCTAGGGGGTAGTTGTTCCAAGAGTAGTTATCATAAAAGTGGTTATCCAGGGGGTAGTTGTCCTAGAGGGTAGTTGTCCTAGGGGGTAGTTGTCCTTGAGATTAGTTATCATAGGGGTGGTTATCGAGGGGGTAGTTGTCCTAGAGGGTAGCTGTCCTAAGGGGTAGTTGTTCAGAGAGTAGTTACCATAAAAGTGGTTATCCAGGGGTAGTTGTTCTAGATGGTATTTAATCCCAGAGGGTAGTTATCCTAGGGGTGGTTATCCAGGGGGTAGTTGTCCTAAGGGGTAGTTGTTCAGAGAGTACGTTTTCACAGGGATAGTTATCCAGAGGGTAGTTGTCCTAGAGGGTAGTTGTCCTGGAGAGTAGTTATCATTGGGATAGTTTCCAGAGGGTAGCCGTCCTAGAGGGTACTTGTCCTAGGGGGTAGTTGTCCTTGAGAGTAGTAATCCTAGGGATGGTTATACGGGGATGGTTATCTGGGGTAGTCGTCCTAGAGGGTGGTTGTCCCAGAGACTAGTTATCATAAAAGCAGAATTATCCAGGGGGTAGTTATCTTAGAGGGTAGTTGCCCTAGGGAGTACTTGTCCAGAGTAGTAGGTATCCTATGTGAGGTTGTTATCCAGGGGTAGTTGTCCTTGAGAGTAGTTATCATAAGGGTAGTTATCCTAGGGAAGGTTATCATAAAAGCGTTATCCGGGCAGTAGATATCCTAGAGGGTAGCTGTCCTAGGGGGTTGTTGTTCAGAGAGTAGTTATCATAAAAGCGCTTATCCAGGGAGTAGTTGTCCTAGAGGTTAGCTGTCCTGAGGGGTAGTTGTCCTTGAGAGTAGTTATCATAGAGGTGGTTATCCAGGGGAAAGTTATCCTAGATGGTAGTTATCCAGGGGGTAGTTGTCCTAGAGGGTAGTTGTCCTAGGGGTAGTTGTCCTCGAGAGTAGTTATCCTAGAGATGGTTATCAAGGGGGAAGTTGTCCTAGAGGGTAGCTGTCCTAGGGGGTAGTTGTTCAGAGGGTAGTAACCATAAAAGTGGTTATCTAGGGGTAGTTGTCCTAGATGGTATTTATCCTAGAGGGTAGTTATCCTAGGGGTGGTTATCAAGGGGGGTAGTTGTCCGAAGGGGTAGTTGTTCAGAGAGTAGTTTTCACAGGGATAGTTATCCAGAGGTTAGTTGACCTAGAGGGTAGTTGTCCTTGAGAGTAGTTATCATTGGGATAGTTATCCAGAGGGCAGCTGTCCTAGAGGGTAATAGTTGTCCTTGAAATTAGTTATCATTGGGATAGTTATCCAAAGGGCAGCTGTCTTAGAGGGTAATAGTTGTCCTTGAGAGTAGAAATCCTAGGGATGGTTATCCGGGGGTAGTTGTTCTAGAGGGTAGTTGTCCCAGAGACTAGTTATCATAAAAGCAGAATTATCCAGGTGGTTGTTATCTTAGAGGGTAGTTGTCCTAGGGTTTACTTGTCCAAAGTAGTAGTTATCCTATATGACGTTGTTATCCAGGGGTAGATGTCCTTGAGAGAAGTTGTCTTAGAGGGTAGTTTTCCTCAGGGTTACTTGTCCAAAGAGTAGTTATCCTAAGGGTGGTTATTCAGGGGGTAGTTGTCTCAGAGATTAGTAATCCTAAGATTGGTTATAAAGGGGGGTTGTTGTCCTAGAGAGTAGATATCCTAAGGGTGGTTATAAAGGGGGTAGTTGTCCTTGAGAGTAGTTAATCCTAAGGGTGGTTATAAAGGGGGTAGTTGTCCTTGAGAGTAGTTATCCTAAGGTGGTTATACAGGGGGTAGTTGTCCTAGAGAGTAGTTATCCTAAGGGTGGTTATAAAGGGTGTAGTTGTCCTTGAGAGTAGTTAATCCTAAGGGTGGTTATCCATGAGGTGGTTGTCCAGGAGTTAGGTGTCTGATATGCACGTACAGGGCAGCGAGCCAACTTTGTTTACTGATTACAGATCGTTGAAACTGAGACCATTTCAGATGGCAGCCAAAGAGTGATGGTAAACATGATTGCAATCAGGGTATTTCGAGTTACTCAACATACACATGAGAAATTAAGTCTTCACAATTAATGGAATAAGAATTTAAAATCCTAGTGAAGAGGCATGGCAGTGCTTTTGGCTATGCTGAGAATCACACATGCACCAGATGTATTTCACCACTATGACAGACATGTACACATGCCCTAGAGTGTGTAGTATTTCCAGTTGAAATTTATGAAAGGTCACAAAAGCTGTACCTCCAAAATTGTGTTTTACAAGTCGAGCCCTTCACTTGAAGAAAATGTGACATAATTTGGGAGTATTGTGATTGGTAAATACCTCTGGAGCAAAATTTGAATTTCATAATTTGATTCGCCATTGTGATTTTAGTTTACTTTCACATGGGTAAGAATACTGTAATAAGAGCTGCAATCATGTTCGGCTGCCATGTGAAAACTGTGTGAGAGTTTTTGATTGCTTCAAACCCTGGCTTTGCCTTTTAAAGCAATCATGGCAATTATACTTACTGACTGTACGTACACAAATATGAGACATAGCAAACAATGTGATTAGAACCTGAAGTTCTAGTGAAGTAGCATGCTTGTATTTTCTGGCTACACTGTCAATATAAAGTACCACAATTAGAATAATTGTGGAGCTGTCATGGCTAAATGGGTAAGGCCGTGGCTTCCTGATCGAGAGATACCTGATTCAAATCCTGCCGCAGCGTCTATGTCCTTGGGTAAGACACTTTATCTGCATTACCTCTCTCCACCCAGGAGTATAAATGGGTACCTGGTAGGGTGAGAATGATTTAGGTCGTTTGGCTTGATGCACCTCCTTGGCAGCTCAGCTAGGAATACTCCCCAGGGACTGGAAATAGTGCACATCTTTGTGCAGTTAGAAATGGATCCCAGTGACCAGGGTAATAATAATATCCACGCGCATTGAGACGGATCTCATCGGTGATTATGCTCTATATAAGAAACGGATTATTATTATTTTTATCATTATTTTTATTATTATTGGTGAATGCACCAGAATTGCAATCACATTTTGCCCACCAAGTGAAGTCTCTCTGAAAGTTTGTAATTGCTTCCAATCCTGGCACTGCCCTACACAGTGCTGTCTTGTACTGTAAGTTTGAAAACTAAGTTTGTGAAATTGGGTAAAAGAAAAGTAATTACCTGTGTATGCAACAGTAGTTGCCACAGTACTCCTTCTCTCACTGTTGCCTGGATAACCACTGACAGTGTAGACGTTGAAGGTGTACTCTCTACCAGGTGGGAGGAACGTGACTTCAACTCGTGATACATTGACAAAAGAGGGCGCTACTCCATCGGCAGGCTGGTATTCAATGATGTATCCACTCTTCACGTGAGGCACGTCGTCCCAGTCCAAGGTGAGTTCGTTGATAGTACTCTGAACAGAAATGGCTCCAACCGGATTAGGTGCTGTACAATGTAGAGATATATAATTTGTCAAACATGTCACACGAAATTATTAATTTCAAGTAAAACTGAGTCTATTGTAAGACATTTGTTTATCTTTTTGGACTAATAAATGAAATTCAGTATTTCTCTTTTCCAGATTTGATATCAACCCGATGAAGACAAGAGATAAAGTAACTCGTCACAAGGTCTATGGAAAATACGTGTTAAGGCAGAATAAA
>JZLH01S0119051.1:40841-65419 GCA_001188425.1 Eucidaris tribuloides
TAATTAACTATACAGTCTTGTAGATTACGTGATGGGTAACGTGCGTGCCGATTTCGGCGCGATCGCGCGATCGACGGCCGAGATCTCACGGGGGGCCGGAATCCGTACCCCCCCCCCCCCCAGATATAGCATAGCCAAAAAAGCCCAGCCTGATTAGGGTTAAGAGTTAGATACCTTGAGGATGTGCCAACAGGATGCACCCATATGATGCGGACTGAAGTTGTGCCAACATCATCACTGCTGATGTCAATTTCTCCTGGGTCACCCTCCACTGAAACATTTCAAAGACAAAATTAAATGGGATATTATGAAAATTTACAGAGTAGTATTGAATTCAGTATACACATGTACAGTACATGATTTAATTTTACAAAAAGGGCACAACACTAGGTGGATGCGGACGTCGTATTGCATGCAAGATGCAGTCCCATGATACTGCAAGCTACCTATGTACACTATACTGCCACTCTTCATATACTAGTAACTGGTAATAGAGTGTTAGAAAGAACATTGAAATAGCAATGCTATGAGCCCAGAATTTCATTTAAGGAGTTAATAATTATCTGACTGTACTTACATGTTTCCTCTATTAATGTTGAATCTTCACTATATGTGGTGGATCCTATGACACTGAATACAGACACCAGGTAAGGGGTGCGTCTATTAAGCCCAGTCAGTGGAAGGGAGGTGACTGAAGATGCTCGTAAGATTGGTGATGCCTATGTAACCGGAATGAGGAAAAAGAAATACATGTTAAATCCCTTAAGACATCATGTAAATGTGAAGCATGGGAGTAGTGTTTTTGTCATATTTCATTTATTTTGAACAAATTACCATACTCAATGAATTTTTAAATTCTGTTTAGAAGTTTTGGAGCGCTGCCCAATTAAGCTGCTACTAAGACCAAAAAAAAACTAGATTTAAATTCGTCAGCGTAAGGACGAATTGGTGGATTCGCGCGTAAGCCGCTCGAGCTTAAATTTAAAGAAGAATATGACAATGTATATGAATTATCATGCATGATAAAGATAGCCATCATTCACCTGAAATTGTCTATTAAACATTAGTTGAAGATTGACGTTCGCGACGGCGTTTCGTTGGCGACGCGCGGACGGTTGTGATTAGCCCCAGTGATGATTTGGACCTGCAGTTACTGTGATAGCCAATTTGTCTATCTAATCCAACGCCGATTCATGATATATGCGCGACAACTGATTTTTATTGTGACGTTCACAGATGACGTCACAAGTATTTCACATGCAAAGATAGTAACTGAACTCTTAGTCTACGGATCAAAGGCTATCAGAAATGAAGCGAATACCAGTTAGGGGTCATGGTTTATGTCTAGAGAAAAATCCTGATTTAAGACTTAATACTTAAACGTACGGTACGCGTCTTGCGTGAAACGCCCGCACGCATATATAAAGCCACGCATGATGACAGTTTGACCTGAACGTTACTGGTGTACCAAATTTTGGTGATGTTACTCGACTCAGTCATGAGATTGTCGCGAAATAAACGATTTTCTTTGTGCCGTCAATGAATGACGTCACAACAATTTGTCATGGAAGGGATACCTGAAAAAGTTATCGTACCATGCATACTGTATCAGAATAAGCGAATAAAAGTAGGGTGTCACCGTTTTACATTCCTGGAGAGTTTGAGTGATTTAAAAATGCCGTATTATCTCACTACTCGCCGGCATGCGCGCCGGCATTTACGTTTTCAGGACATTATAGTGATATTTGTTTGTCCTGTGGGTCGGGAAAAGGTTCTAATTGATGGAGAATTCAGTCAGAAATCTAAATTCATCCAAAAAACGACGATATTCGGTCAGGAAGGGGTGCGCGCGGAAAAAAACGCGCGCGTACCGCGCGCAACCAAATGCTCAAATGACCTGACGTATGCTACTGTTAATAAGATGTCATTTGGAGCATTTTAAAATTTTCAAAATTTTTGACTCCCCGTGCTAGCCCATCATGACGCGCGCGCGCCACGTGATTAGTTCCAAAAGTTGACCCTTGACCTAAACTTAAGTTCTGCCAAATTTCGTTGTTTTTATTCGACTGCCGGCTTGAGATATTGCAAATGTAGGCTAGGACTAGCTTTTGGCTTATGACGGTCATTGATGACGTCACAGACATTGTCAGGAGGACATTCTGTAGGTATTGACATGGGACATAACTATGCCAAGTTACAAGATAATGGACGATGTTGTTCTTGAGATATCTGATGCACAGGAATGACCAGAAAGAAACACGAATAAATAAAGAAAAAAAAAATTCTGACGAAATCTATGGTGATCCGCGGTTACGCGGATCACCAAAAAAAAACAGAATCAAAATGTGCTGTTTATAAATTTGTCGTGTTAGTTATATGTTTGCAGCCATTAAATTAGATGCAGTTTATGTGCTTGTGATGAAATCAGCATTGAAATATCTTTACTGCCTAGACTCTTCTGGAGTGTGGAAGAGCTGTCTGGGTGAGATGTAATTTACATAGAAAAAAATGTAACTCCCAGAGCTAATTAGCATAATAAAGGAGGTATTGACTGTGAGTGTGCCTGTGGAGTTCAGTGACCTTTTTAGGCCAATGTTATTTATGAATGGAATAGTCTGGATAATAGTAGATTCTAGAACAGGTCATTGTGTTTATTATTTTGTCATATTTACAAACATGGATAGATGATTCTAGAAGTACAGATTTGTAGTATATATATCAGTTGTTTTGGACATGAGTTAAGAGTTTATTGTGACTTTGGCTCGACACACACCTGTGGATTTTTATGAGAGTTTCTCTGTGTAGATAATTACCTGTGATCATACCTGAGATAGCCTTTACACTCTGTGGATTAATTTTGGAATTACTACATCATCTTTGCTGCAATTGAGAATATGTTGTGAACTTATGCTCAACACCGATTTCATCTGGTATACCTGCTAAACTCTGCCATTGGGATTCATACTCATTGTGACTTCTACTAATCGGAATCATCTTGGATCATCTGTTCGGACTTGATTATTATCTGGAAAATCTGCTATTCAGCTCTACAACAGTGGGATCAATATTGCGACCATAATTTGGGAATACTGGATCGGATTATTGCCTGGGCACCAACTGGAGCCACGGATTCATTTGACTACAGTATCCTTTAGCATTGTGAATTAACATTTACATGTAAGTAGATTTAGTAATAAAACATTGTGATTGTGAAAGCTTTATTTCGTTTTCAAGGGGAAATACCCCGTATAATAAATATTTGTTAAATCAAATATTGGTATCATTTTGTTTCATCTTTTCGGTTGTGAATTGATCGTAACAGTGCCAAGAAATCAAGAAGTGATTTTCAATCAATTTGCATAAATTTAGCATAGTTACTGAATTACAAAATTCTGAGTAGAAGTTCGGAAGCCCTCACATAGCTTTGTCATTCTGAGTAATCAATATCGAAATTGGTCCAGGAATAACAAAGCAGTACTAAATTAACTAGTTTTAACACAGACAGACCAAAATACACAAACGCACACATGTACAGAGCCCATTTCATTGTCCCGCAGAAACGGGGACAAACAATGGTTTGTTTTAATACAGCCTCAGATTTACATGCAGGGGTTTAAGTGTATCTAGCATTTTCTTTGGTGGGTCATGATCTACAATCAAGTAACAGCAAGATGTGATTAACCCTATGGTTAACGTCGGGGGGGGGTCAATTTCGACTACCCCCCCCCCCGACGAATTTCGCAACCATGCTGCCGCGCAAAATTTTTTGACCGCATCGCTCGCTGACTTTTTACTTTCAAGTCTTGCGCATCTTTTGAGACCATTTTCGCGAAAATCGGACATACTGTTACGATGCTGCGCGAATTTTTATACATGCATGTCAACCCAAAAATTGCTCAAAAACGTGATTTCGTGTACAAAACTAATGGAAATTGTGTTTTCAGCCAAAAATCATAAATGTATTATCATTTTTGTTTTTACTGGTTGAAATGAATTAATTTTATGCTATTTATGATTGCAAAAGTGTGCCCAACACATTTCATCGAAAAAACAATAGAAAACAAAAGGTTGAAAAAACAAAGAAATACATAAGAAATTCACAAAATAATAAAATACACAAGAAATTAATTCTAATTCGGCAAAGTTTTTTGCAGACAATTGTGAGAAATGTCAGAATGAATATTTTCACCAAAAATTAGTATTCTACTAGCTATTGTAAGTGAGTTATAAGCGAAAACATAATTTCATGCACTTATTTGCATAATTAATTTCATCCTGCTCTCTATGCGCATAGCAAATTCGCGGGCGATGGGTCGCGAGTCATCTCGGTCCTGGATATCTGAAGGGGCGGGGGTCAAATGAGCCCCCCCCCAAGTAAAAACCTGCGTCTGAAATACCCAGTTAAAATAGGGTTGAAAATATACTGATCAATGATTTTCCTTTTATAGCAATATGTGAAAAGGCCCACGAGCGGGGGATGAGAGGAAAAAATGTGTTGTTGTTGAAAAAAATCGGACAGTTTGAAATTTGGGGAGTGTACGCGACCCTCCCTCTCCGTCCTGCCTGCACACCCCCGCCTGCTCCTCCTCTCCCTGCCTCCCCTCCGCCCCCTCCTCCTCTCCTCTCCCTTCCCCCCTTGCATACACCCATGACATGTACAGCTACCATACATGTGGTATTGCATGTTTGTCTAAAGTAGATATGAACATATGGAATCAACTTCGGGAGATGAGTTTTGGAGTGATTTAATCTCACAAAATGTATCTTGAAAGTTTCACCCTGGCCCCCTTTACTCTGTTTTGCACAATATTACATAGCATTTAAGGTTGGATCACCCCCCCCCCACCAAAAAAAAAGATGGCTATGCAAATGTCTGTTTGTCCCCATGTTTTGAACATTTTGCCCTGAACAAATTGTTTGACATACAACAATGGCATGGGCAGACATACTCCTACTTCACACAAAGGCAAACATTACTCACCACACTTCCAGTTGGGTAGTGGCATATTCTATACTGGTTAAAACTACCTGTCGGTGACATCCAGGAAATTGTGATAGAGTTAGAATTTGATGTTGAGACCAAACTACGGACAGTTGTTGGCTCTAAAAGCGAAGAAATATGTCAAGGGTAATTAGTTAAGCTCTGCAATTCAGGAATAAACTTAATGATAAATGCATGTTAGCTTCCATCAGGGACCAAATACATTTCTCATATGCAGTTCATGAAATATAAAACATCAAATTCAGGGATGTAGTCGAGGCCGGATTTTGCCGACCTTGGCCTTGGCCTCAGGCCGAGTCACGTGTACAAAGTCTATGGGAACAATATTTTTCCAGCGACCTCGTGACTCGGAACAGCCGGCCTCAACTACATCCCTGATTAAATTTTATATGCCATCATCACCATCATCATCATAACCATCCTCATCCTCACCATTAACACAACCATCATTATCACCATCATCACCATCACCACCATCATCATCAATAGCACTGATCATCAAACTTTCAAACACATTTACTCTTACCTGCCAGAGGATTTAAACTAAGGCCTCCATTTTTCCATTTTACAAAATCAAAATTCCGATTTTCAAATTTTCCATTTTCCGTGATTTTCCGCGTTACTCAAAATCACGTATATAAACACCATATACTTGCATGACTACAACTCAGAATCAGTGAAATGGAGCTGCCGTAGTCATGGTAGTGACAAAAACGGCCGGCAGAGGGGCCTACAGAGGGATTTTGCTACCGGGTCATTTAAGTTACACTTTATGCTTGGTAATGGTATTATTTAGTTGAAGAATTATTTCAGACATTTTGATATTTCTTTATTTTGTAATTTACTACCAATTTAAAGATTAGGCCTATTGCTTCAGAATTTCATGATTTCGCACTTTCCGCGTTAGACTTGCCATTTCCGCGATTTTTCTCCGTTTTCCGTATCGCGGAAAAATGGAGGCCTTAATTTAAACCTCTATTCACTTCATGGGTATTATTTGGTGTAGATCTGTGACTTTGGCATGTTGAGAGGGAATGCTTTTCCCCAATCATAATTAGCATCACAAACATCACCAACATTGTCACATTCATTATCATCATCACCATCCACATCATCAACATCACCATCATCATCACCATCATCAAGCTAACTTACGTGTGTACTGCGTGAGACTGGCAGATGCTGCTGTATCACCCTGTTGTTGTACGTTGATGGTGTACTGTGTGCCAGGGGTCAACCCAAGGAGGTCCAAGGTGCGCTCCTCACCATGGGCAACAAGAACTGGGCTACTGGTAGAACCGGTAGGAGAGTAGGTGATGAGATAGTTGGAGAAGGATCCCGTGCCCTCCTGCCAGGCTACAGTCATTGATGTGGTACTGAAGGATACTAGGCTCACTTGCAGTGGTGTGGCTGCCACTAATTTAGTAATTTGGGGAAAAATTAAAATTTTAATTGAAATACAGTACATTATTGCTCAGCTACTTCTATGTTTTTATTTTCCTTCTCCTCTCTTCTGCCCCTAATTCCCCCTCCATTCCCACCCCTTCTTCTCCTTCTCCTTTTCTTCTTGATTTATATGTCTTTGTAAGTACATCACCATGCTATTTTTTGTTTAATTGTTTTCTGTTCTTTCTGTAAATGGAATTATTTCTGCCGTTGTTTTTTTCCCAAATACCGTATACGCATTAATAGGGATCTTAAAGTTTTTTCCTACCTGTAGTTGCCGAGGTGTAAACAGTAATGCTATTACGACCACCGGAAGAATAACGAACGTTGACTGCGTATGCCGTGCTTGGTTCAAGGTCACGTATCCAAACCTGCGGGCAGGCTGATTTACGGACAGGAATCTGTTGGAGGTATATGATCCCATAATCATCGCCATCAAGGCGCACAAGAACGGTGTAATCGTCATAACTATTGGGATCATCTGAGGGTGGGGTAATCACGACAAGCAGGGCAGTGGATTCCCGTTCTTCCACCACGATGGCCAAGTCGTTTGCAGCAAGCACTATGGAAAGGATTTTTTTAAAAATCATTAATGTGCTATCAACAACTTCAAAATTTTTCCAGGCGGGGGGGCAGAATCATCAGGGCTGCTTGGCAAAGAAAGCAAGGGAGTGAATGTCAATATTACCCCTCCCCCCCCCCCAATCACAACACAAACGATAGGAAATTTTGTAAATTAATCAATGCCTCTAAATGACTTTCTGTTAACTCTTAACATGCCAAAGTTACAAATATGCACCACACATTACATACAATGTCCATTTTTGTCACACGTTAAGAGATATGTAGGTGGCTTTACCATAATGCACATTTATACCATCAGAGAAAAGGAACCTACATGTACATGCTAATATTGTGCATAGTTCCAACAAATGCTCTAATGTCCCCTCACTTTTGAAACCGGGAGGAGGGGGGGGGTTGAACATGTCACCTCTGGTTTCTCACCTGAAAGAAACAATATAATGACAATGGAAAAAGAGAGTGATACATACATATAAACTCACAAACAACAGCCCAGCAAAAGTATTTGCAAGCTGTTCCACAAAACTAACAGTCAGTTGGGGGTGGGGGGATGGGATTTGATTGTGATGTGTTAAAACATAGAATAAAAATCTTTTAAATTCTATCTTGTTTGGACAAAGTACAGTCACTTCAGTAGTACTGAGAAATGGACCATCACCTGAAATACTGAGAACATATTGTAACTCTAATTTATTTACAAATTACTTGTCTTCTGTAGTATTTAAGAATGCTAAGAGGGAATCACAGAAATATGTGCAAATTCCTGTGACATTTAATGCAATATGCAGCATTCCCAAAGAACCTTCACCCCAAATTCCTTTTTCACAGTATCATTTGCAAACTATTAAGCTTTTAAGATCTTATTCAACAACGAACAGCGTGAACATGAACAATCATACTGTTCTCTTTTCAAGAGGTTAGTGGAAGGGGTTTGTGGGAGAGGATAAATTTCCGCATCTTTTAAAAATTATACTTACAAGTTCGGCCGATAACATCATCAGCATTAGCAGCCACAGATCCACCGGCATTCAGTGCTTGGACCTGCACTGTATAGTCTGTGTTGGGAGTCAGGCCTGTTAACAAAGCTCTCCTGGTTCCATCAATTGGGTTTGCTGTCATACCGTCATATGAGACCCTGTAGCTGGCTGCCCCTGTAAACTCACCCCAGAGTACTTCCAGTGTGGTGTCTGTCCTTTGGCCAATGATTGCCAGAAAGTTGTTGATTGCTGTGAAAATAAAAGATGAGACCATTTGTGTTTTCCAGTCTAATTGTAAAATATTTTCAAAAAAAGCAAGATCTCTCCAAATAGGTCAGTAAATGTATAAAAAAAATGGACAAATATACAAAAGTTACAAATTGCTGTCAATTTTGTACATTATGGAATTCATCTTTTTTTGTTTACTATCACTTACTTTCAGGGCCGTATTTTGGCATTATATGTACTAGCCAGCTGGGTAGGTCCAAAAGATAATGTACATGCCCACCAGCCAGTCGGTTAACTTTCCATTTTAACCACCCGACGCCAAAAGAGAAAAAAAATGGGTGGGCCGGCCGGTGCTTATGTCCAGCCCTGCTTACTTTACAATTTTCAATGTTTGTGTATAAACACACTTACATCACAAAGGAGATGTAAGTGTGAATAATTTCTATAAAGATGAGTCCATCACAGACTTACCTATCTCGCCTGATGTAGTCAACTCATCGCTCTCAACTGAACCTCGAAGACTGACCAACGTAAATGTGTAGGTGGTGTCTGACAATGCATAAGATATGTCCAGGGTCGTTGCATCCTTTGGCAATCTGACCGGGGAGGCTGGGAAGCCAACAGCAGGTTCGTAAGACACCCTAAAGTAATCAAATGACGTGCTGTCAGGCAACGTCCAGCCGAGAGTGAACCGGTGAGACTGAGTCTGGGTATCGGTGATCTGGAAATCTGAGGCCTGTGGAATGGCGGTGCTCTCAGCTGTTAATTAAAGGGAGAAAAGATGGAAATAAAAAAACTAAACTCTACAAGATCCCAACAACAAGAACTTAACGAAATATGGATGGTTCAATGAGATATTAAAATCAATGACTGTCCCTGCTTGAAATTGGATTGATCATGCTTCTCTTGAGCAATTGTACAGATGTACAGATGTACACTAGTCTGAAACAACTACACATTATTACATGGTGCAAACAGACAGGAGTCCCAAATCCATTCCTATAAACTGGAAAATCGGGTGGAATTTCCCCATGTCAAACAGCCAGCTTGAAAGCTCATGTGTTACACAAATGGAATTCTTTATGGCTAATTTTGCACATGTACATACTAAAGCATCTTTAAAGGTACAAATAAACTATAGTGTTTTTAAATTTGTTGAAAAAGAACTGATGAAATTAATAGAGACCACAACTTTCGGAGCAAAAAACCACAGTATTGCAGACCAAGCATTTGGACCAGTCAATTATATCATTGGCCTATCATGCAACTTGATTCACTTAGATTGGAAACTCTGACACACACATACACAAACGAACAAACACAGCATACACAAATGTGCAAGAACACACATACACACACAAACACACACGTCTGCAATGTCAAAAAAAGAACTGTAGTTATTTCAACATACTGGTGCGGACAGTTATGGTCAGCTTCTCGCTCATGGCCTGTGTCCCAACGACAGCTGTAAGACTGATGATATGGTCGGTGGCTGGATTTAGATTCTCAATCGTGGTCTGCTGTGAAGTTCGTCCTGCGACTTGTATCGGGGAAGTCGTGCCATCCTCAGGGGCATAACATAACTGTCATGTTAAGCAACCAAATAGTAGGATTGGTATCATTACTATGAAGGAACTCTTAACCCGTTGCCTCTGAGATTGTGTTTATTCCATAGAGTTAACACATGACATATATATAGTCAACAGGTTAAAGGCATTTTTAATACTGTGCAGCTTCAATTTAAACTGGCACATCAATGATGTGGTGGTCATTTGGCATCCAGTAAAGAAATTTACACAATTTTTAATTGTTGTAATTTTCAAATAAATTTTGCATAAAATTATTAAATTAAGTTATATCAGAGACTTGACAATTTTGTGTTGAAGTTCACCGTTCTTCATGTAGCTCTACCAGATGAAACAAAAGATTTCAAAATTCGGACACCGGACGCCAGACGCCGGACAACAGACGACGGACACCACGGCATAAGCAGAATGGGCCAGATGAGCTAAAAATTGTTGAACTGTAATATCAGAGGTACATAACAGTGCATGAATGGACAAATAAAAATCCAAGATCACAAAACATGTATGTATGGATGAAAATCACACATGGCTTATGCATACTGTGTACTAAGGGGCCAAATCAGCCTATTATCCATAAGACTATCAATAAAGAGTCTATTGATAACAGCATTATGTTGCTTTGAAAATGTTGATCCTAGAAAATACTTTCCTCCCAAATAACACATGAAAAAACAAAAGAAAGAATGGGAAGCTTGTGGATTATATCAAAATATGAAGTCTTTATTAATCTGATTTTTTTTTGATAACACAATCAGAAAATGGATAAATGTCTGCAGGTGTTAATTGTCTCTTCTGTATTGAGAAAATGTTACCTTCATATCCTCGAAAATTTTCCATTTAAGAAAATATCAAACTGCACTACAGTGTTTTCAAACTTTTTTTTACACATTTTATCCATTTCTTTTATTGTTTTTAATTTGCCATTCAAAGGGGGTAGGGGAATTCACGGCCCCCTTTGTTGTCCCCTCCCCAGCTATGGCGATGCCAGCAATTTATTTATTTATTCATTTATTTATATACTCATACACCCATATATTCATTTATTAATTTATTAATTTATTCAATTTATTCATTTATTCATTAATTTATTCATTTGTTTACTCATTTATACATTTATTCATTTATTCATTTACTCAATGAATAAATGAGTACATGATACTTACTCATTCATTCACTTATTCATTTATCTATTTATTTATTATCTTTTTTTTCAGTATGGCGGCTCCATCAGTAACTAAGCAATATTTTGCAGGCCCTACAACAAAAACACAAAGTACAGGCTTACAAACTTATAAACAACATAAAGTCTAGTTTCGGTCTCAAGGAAAAAAAGGGGCACTTTACCTCATATCCTGTAACCAGACTGCCTGAAGATGGACTCCAGGTGAGTTGGATGGTGGTATCAGATACCATGCTGGCTACCAGGCTGGCAGGAGGGGTGGGGCCTGAAAAATAGATGGGGTGGGTTAAAGATTAAGATGGAAATTCAGGATGGACACTTTGGTTGTTGCACTAAAATTCACACGTGTTAGCTAGAAATGAATGTGCAAAACCTTCTGAAAACTATGATTTCTCTAAAACTTGAAATCTAATCATCACAAGTCTTTTTAAACACTTGGTTCAATTTTTTCATACAGAAAAAAATATCTGTAATCAATTCAGCTCACACATTCGGATACTTCTTTTCTGATGCAAATTCCATATTCTTCCCATACTTGAATGACAAATGTATGCTACACTACAAGGTAACAGTGTATTTCTGTAAATGGTAACTCTTGATGCTCAGTAATTCCTGTTCCAAAATTCTTGTTAATTTTTACCCTGATTAGATGTCACTATCCTGTAGATGATACAGTGTCTTGATAATTATCACCTATGTAAACAGAAATTAACACTGGAAATAGGTAACTAACAAGTTTAAATAAACTTTCTTTAAAGAAGAGAGGAAATTTCACAAATTCATCGGAGTGCAATATAGTTTTGGATACATTCTGACTGTGGTTTTGGAGTACTATAATGTTTTTGAATCCCTACGTTATCATACCATGCCATTTGTATCATGCACGGATCATCACGACAGGGATGGGTACATCAAATCAAGACTACCTACCTTCTACAGACCATTGCCTAAATGACAGTATCAATTACGAAAGGAGAGAAACAAAACTTGGGAAAGGTTTTAGCAAAGTATTATCATAATGGATACAAGTTACACTACGTTTACTGTTTGTGGTTCACTTACGAGTCGTAACCTGCGTGGTACCTCCTTGGGCAAGACTAACGGTGTACAAGGTCCCCGAGGCTAATCCTGAAACTGTAAAGGATTGCACTGCATCCTGGGAAGGCGGGACCATGTATGTCTGAGTGCCGATGGTCAATTCATAATTGGATGTTGTCAAGCCAGAGATTGGAGGCCAAAATACAGTAAATCCAGTAGTTGTGACCCTGCCAATGGAGAGCTCTCCATCAGTGGTGATAGCAGCTGTTATAAAAATAGCACAAACCATTCAAAAAGTTGTTAAAGGTAACAATGAGTACTTGCAGAAAATAATAATTTTGACAAAAAAAGATAAAATCTTGGTGTTCTGAAAATGATACTCTATTAACCCGTTGAAGATGACAGACGAGATAGCTTGTTACGGGGTCTATGCAAAATGTGTGTTAAAGCAAAATCAAACCTTCTGTAGTGGATAACAGGGAGAGTTATTGAAATACAGAGATCCTGACTCTAATTTTTAACAAAATCTATTTGCAAATTATTATGAAAACAAAGAATAGATACACAGTCATCATTTTTTTTTTCAAATTCAACCTTAATCCATTGAGATCTCGAACCACTATTTAGAGTCTAAATAGAAGTTTAACAAGAGCCCTGAGGGGCACAGCATTCACCTAGGGCCATGCAACCTCTCCCTGAGGATATGTCATGAACTGTACATCGTTTTGGCATTGGAGCCTCATATCTAGTCACCAATGGGGCCACATACATCATTTAACCTGTTGCTTATGGTAACCAGATCGGCCCTATGCAAAGTTTATGGGGATTTACAGAATCTTGTCAGTTGTCAACGGGTTAATCAACATTGTATCCCCATGCCAAAAAGATGATTCTACCAAAGTTGGTTAAAATCTGAAAATACATTATTATATAGAAGATGACAATTTGATTTCCCCCCTTGACGTTTGAAAATTGCCTAGTTTTTGCCCTTGGTGACCCTGCCCCTGAGCTTCCAGGGGAGGGGGGGGGGGGGCAGGTGTACCATTTGAGAAATCATAAATTCCCTGGGGGGAAATAATGGTCTACACAATGCATTGTCATAAGGAACAATTATTGACCGAATGGATACTAAGACCAAGATATCTTGGGCTGTCTATGAAAAAGTCCATTATACTAAGTAAAATCAAATTGTCTCCAACAGGTTATCACTAGCTCACTTGACCCTTAAAGCCCAAGTTTAGTTTTGGGGATTTTTTGTTATTTGAAAGCTTTATGCCCCAAAGTCATAACCCTGCAATAATAGATTCTGGATGTCTTTAGTTATTTTTAAATTAATTAATGAAAAATCTCGGGGACCCCCCACAAAAAAATTTTTACATTATAGCATCTAAAGGTTAAAAAGGCTTAAACTTACACGTGTTATACCTCATCTGAAAGGGCAGACGCACCTCTTTCAGATGAGGTATAACTCATATAACCTTTTTAACCTTTTGGATGCAAAATGAAAAATTTAGTCAAAAATGTCGGCCCCCCCCCCCGACATTTTTCATTAATAATTTTTAAAATACCCAAAGACAAAAAAGGTTATATGAGTTATACCTCATCTGAAAGAGCTGAGTCTGCTCTCTCAGATGAGGTATAACACATGTAACCTGAAAGCCTTTTTAAACCTTTAGATGCTATAATGTAAAATTTTGGGGGGTCCCGCCGAGATTTTTCATTAATTAATAAAAAAAAACTAAAGACATTCAAAATCTATTATTGCAAGGTTATGACTTTGGGGCATAAAGCTTTCCAATAACGAAAAATCCCCAAAACTAAACTTGGGCTTTAAGCCCTTGGTTCAGGTGAGTTGGACAGTCACAAGTCTATGCATTGTCATAAGGAACAATTATTAACCACGTTAACTCTACTTACGTGTCGTGAACGTAACTGTGACAGGATCGCTGCTTGCCGGTCCAGATTCGGCGACAAGGGTTACAGTATAGTCTGTACCTGGGATGAGTCCAGTAAGATCAAGCACAGGGCATGCATCGGCAGGGATGGTCACTTCGATGCCAATAGGAGTGCCAGCCCCTACGCCAACCCCCCAAGCCCCCTAGTTAGGATATACCGGATTGCATTCACAACACCTCCAAGGAGATTCAGACCAATTGTCACGGCATTTGGAGATGACGTAAGGACGGTCCCTGTCGGCGCGAGTGGTTCTGAAATACAAGCAAAATGATGGACGGTATTACCAACATTTTCACTTCGACCTGCATGTCAATGCCCTAACACATATACCCAACACAAGCCAATACTAGTGAATCATATTGACATCCTGGACAATATTAATGATATTTTATTTTGGGATTCCATGCATTTAATTGCTGATCCCTTTTTTTCTTCTCACAATATTTTTCAATTTACTATCCAAACAAATGAGGAATTGTTTTACAAGTATGGTGTAGTATTATCAGAACACATTTATAATTATTGGACTTCTGCATGACAAAGAAGAAAACAAGATATGTGCAATACAAACCTAATTACACTGTTCACATATTTCTTGACTGGGGAGGGAGGTAGAACGAATTAACTGTTTTAAAGTTTGACTTAGTTTCTTCTGAAATCGAATAGCTGTGTGGTTCCCCCCCCCAATTTCTATCTCATCAAGTCATATAATGCATTTATCAATTAATACATATGCATATCTAATCTTCATTCAGTTTATCAGTTTATGTAATCACGCTTTTTGTGTACGTATATGATTGTACCTTGCATTGTTTTTAATATTGTTATGTAATGCCAGTGAACAACGAATTTCCATTTTTAATGGGACAATAAATAAATTCAATTAAATTCAATATGAGACACCTCTGCAACTTGTATGACATGCATCATGTGTGCTTATGGTTCAGCAGAAATGCAGAATTTTTTTTATTAACCATACAACCTTTCCAGAGTACAAGATATTAGCAATACTTGTTACGCAATTGTCAAGGAACAAAAAAAAAGTTCTGAAATGTCAACATATTCGATACGTTGTCGACCACAATCTCAGCATTAAAACCCACTGCTTCCAGCATCTGACTAACTGTCAGCACGAACTTTGTGATATGGAAAATCTAGACATTAAATCAAAAAAGTTCTCTCTCGCAATTACGACAACAGTTACTCACGGAGTGTGTAAGTGGTGGAACCAAGAGGAGGGGTTCGGCGGGTGCCGTCATTTTCAATGATCCGCAACGTTAGGGTGTACTTGCGGCCGGGAGTCAAGTCTTCAAGGCGGACTGATGGAGAATTTGGTTCCGCGAACGAGAAGCATGAAATGGAATTGTCTTCATCGGGGATGTGGATCAGCTGGTATCTCAAGAAGTCTCCAGGGACCGCATCCCAAGAAACAATGAGATCATTATCCATTTGTTGGACTCTAATAACCTCGGCTCCTACAAAGGGAAAGTAGGAAAGAACTCATATGAGAGTTTTCTTACACACTGTAGCCATGATACACCAAGTTGACTACAGACCTGTTTGATTTTGAGAACATGACGTGTGCCATAGCTGGGGGGCTTCCAGAGCACAATGAAGTAAGATGATGTAATAAACTAGGATTACAGTTATTCCTGAATTTAATTAAGAATGCATAGATGATGATACTCAACTTTTGTTATACCCGTAGAAGAACCCCCCCCCCCCCGCTATATTACACTATGGTACATCATATCGCATATTATATCTTATCATATATCATCAAAATACATCACATCAAGTACATTTTTAGAGTACCATGTGTATTACATCATATTTTACTATAGTCATGGACAAAAGTTTGGAATATGTTTTTTGTACCAAATGCAGTTTTCAATCATATCAAGAACAGGTGTCTTGTCCTGAACTAGAGCCAGGGGCGGTACCACAGGGGGGCCGGGGGAGGCAGTTGCCCCCCCCCCTATTTTTTCAAACTTATTAAATTGACCAAAAATATTACTGTTTTTGTGACAATTTTGCTATTTCCCTATTGTTGTTCATTTGCTTAGTAAACACGTTTGCTTTTTTTGGCATGCAAAATTTTCCCGACGGATTTCGCCCCTCCTACAAGTTTACCCTGGCACTGCCCCTGAGTAGAGCTCATTTGAACTTAGTAATGATCTGTTCTGCATGGGTGATTGATCATTAATCATTAGAAATCTGCACTTTAAAACATGGCTATGCAAAGAAATAAAAATATACCAAACTTTTGTCCATAACTGTATTATAAATATATAATTTAACATGTTAAGGTCATAAACCTTTTGATTTTTTAGAACACTTCACTCTTATAGCGTATATCATAGTTACGATATTAGCACTTTCCTTATCCGAGCGTCATGCGACTTTATCAGGGTATCGTGGTGACAGGTCACATATTGCCTGATATTCTGAGTTTCATCTGTGTTCCATCTACATGTAGAGGTAGTTTAACTTTATCCCATGTACAAACACACCACTACTACGGTCATTTTTAAGATCACTTTATCATTCATAATTTTGATACAATTACCTGTTGTAAACGTGGCAGTAGCCGAAGCACTGACGGACTCCAGTGCACCGCCGGTCGCTACGGCAACCACCCTGATGGTGTACTGGGTGGCAGGCTCCAGGTTATCAAACGTGTCTGTGAGCTGATTGACATTGTTGGTATCCACCAGCACCTCGTCTTGGCCGCTCCTAGTCAGGTAGATGCGGAAGAGGTTGACGTTTCCAACTCCAGGAGACCAGGAGACTGTCACGATGGATTGAGTGACAGAGTCGGCTGACAGACCCTCGGGAGCAGCGGGCACTGATGTATAAAGTAAAAATGTCAAGTGATTTTCTTAATTAATATGTTCTTATTAATTTCATTCACATTAAAGTTCTCCAAAGGATAAGATTGAGTACTAGCAAAACAACTCATATTTAATAGCAACTGTTTTCAAACCATCTATGAACAGTTGGTATCTGAATATGTCACTTGAATACAGAAAAGAGTAGTTGAAAATAACAGCACACTTTGTTTGTAGCAGAACTTCTACATAAATCATTATGCTGACAAGGTACTTATGCAGAAATCTATATATGGGACAATGTTAATTGTGAACATATCAACACAATGGCCAGCAACAGAAAATTCACCTGCCAATCCTACAACTATCTTTCATGTTTGAAAATGAACTTTTCCCATTTTATAATGCAAATGTATTATGCTTTAACCTGGAAACCAGTCAAATCGGGAATTTGATTGTTTATCATCAACCAGCACTTCAAGTTATCTTTAATGTATCTATTTTTCTTTGTCTATATTAGATATTTATTTATGGCAGGTGTAACACTTGAGGAACCTTAAATCCCCTCCCCCTAAGGATCATTCCTGATAAGTTAAGTCAAAATTCAGTCATGTATTTTGAACAAGAAGATGCCAATGTGAAAAGTTTATGCCTGAGGAATGACAGACAAAAACCGATCACAATAACTCATTCAGCTAAAAACCATTAACAATTTCTGATAATTTAAAGAACTTTGAATCCCCTCAACCCAAGGATCATTTCTGATGACAAATTTGGTCTAAATTCAATCATGCATTTTAAAAAACAAGTTGAAAATGTGAAAAATGTATGCATCATGCACTACAACTAACTACAATAACTCAGGTCAGCTGAAAACCAGCGACAAAGTTTTGATAGTTCCGATGAGCTTTGAATCCCCTCTGCCCAAGAATCATTCCTGATAAGTTAAGTCAAAATTCAATCATGCATTTCGAACAAGAAGATGAAAAGTGAAAAACGTATGCATGATGCACCACAACCAATTACAATAACTCAGCTACAAATCAGAGACAAAGTTTTGATGGTTCGATGAACCTTCAATCCCCTCTGCCCAAGGATCATTCTTGACAAGTTTGGTCAAAATTCAATCATGCATTTTAAACAAGATGACAATGTGAAGAGTTTACGATAACGCATGACAGACAAAAAACTATCACAATACCTCACGTGAGCTAAATACCAGTAACAAGGTTTGATAGTTACATACATGTAAGAGCTACTTCCGAGTCTTGCTCAATCGTGCCAGACACAGTCACCCTGATGGTGTACAATTCTCCTGGTGTCAGGCCACGGAAGACAAAGGATCTGGCCTGGTTAATCCCCAAGCTGGTTGATCGGATGGTGATACCATCCAGGAGGAGTTGGACGTCGTAGCTGGTTGCACCCAGGTCGTTGGTGGTGCCCCACGAGATGGTGATCGTTGTCGTAGTAACCTCCTCCAGGATGATCTCTGCAGGGGCATAGTTGACTGGAAGATAGAGAAAACATTACAGGGATAAGTGACCAAAATCTCGTAAATTGTCACTGATTGCTACAAAACTGATGCATAATGATGCTAGTAGCAAAACAGGGGCAAAAGGTACCATTTTTATAATGGTCTTTGGTGTGACCCAACTCCAAGTCAAGCTCGCAATCTCCCAGTCAAGAGGTGGATGCTCAATCAACTGAGCCAACTCGCGGGTATTACACTGTAAGTACGTATCTGTAGTACATAAAAAAAATGAAAATATGTACTACTATTTATGTATCATTCTAGAGATGCACTGTGGCAATTATCCCACAAACTCATGACGTGAACATCTTGCAAAATTTTCAAACTACAATTTCAGGTTATTTCAGATCCCCTATTGTGTCAGGGAGCAGAATTATCACTTACTAAACAATATCCTCTCTGTTCACTAATTTTTATGCCAGAACTGGAGGTGTTGTGTTAACATTATCTCCAGAAATCAGGATCTCCGGTGGGGGGGGGGGGGGGGATCTTCACTGCCTCTGTGACAGAATGCCATGTTTACGTTGCTAGCTCCCTCTAGAAGGGAGTATAACCGATCAACATGGCGGGATCACCTCAACAAAACAGTGACGAAACGACAGTTCGTTTCCGAGTCACGTGTGCTAATGAATATTCCCACTCGGAAGGTTTTTAGCGAGGCGTTTTCATAATGTTTTTCACAAAGTTAAAAGGTCAAAGGTCATACCTGTGGTTCCTTCAACAGTAGTTGAGCTGACTTCTCGCTGCATATCGGTACCAACAAAGGAGGTGACTATTACTGTGTAGTCAGTTAGTGGCATCAATCCTGTCAGCCTCACCTGAATGAAAAAAGGTTGAATACATAACAGACATTATCCATTTCAGCCAAATTCCACAAATTACACTGTTTTACTACATCATAGTAGCAAAGGAGTTCCTTCCACAAACACTCATAAGTTAAAACCCCATGGGTAAACTTATGCCCTTGGAACACCCACTAAAAAGGTGTAAACCATTTAGGCTCTGAGTTTCTGAGATGGCAGCGTCATGCATTTATTTCAAAATCATCTGTCATTAATCTTGCTTTTTATGATTTAAATTTTAGACCGATCTTTAAGTGTGTGGGCTATACTTCATAGTTATACTTCCCAAGTCAAATATCAGCCCAAATAGAATATTTTGTACTTTTAATTAAAACCATTTTTCTGTTCATCTCTGTATTATCAAATTAATGATAAATAAGATCAAATGCTTGATCTGATGTTTTTTAATGACTCAGAAAAAGATTGACCCAACAGGATTCGAGCCTGAAACCTATTGATATCCGGTCAGCGGCACAACCACCAAGCTATGCTGGGTGACGGCAATGCCACGGTTCACTTGGTTACAAATACCCGAGAATCATTCCTTGCGTCCGAGCTCATTAATATTAATAATCCCCCAGTAGGAACAAATTTTTTGCAGAATAAATTTGGCATCTTGAATTCTCTCTGCAAACCTTTCATTCATCAATTAAAACCATTTTCTTTGTGAAAATGTTCTTGGCTGGGCTGATGGTGCCTACAGTTTCTGAAAGGTTAAGTCTGTAAAAACAGAACTTTAAAATTTGAATTGTACATTTTGCTGTTTTCCAATGGTAGTATGTATCTACTAATTTTTTATTTGACATCATTAACTATTACAGTGCTGCGGGTGCAAATATGCATCACACGATACACTGAATTTCCTAAGAGCTGCAATGTCTCTGGCATGTTAAGAGTCAATGATTATAATAGTTAATAATTTACCGATGGATCTGTAGGATCATCCACCATGACTGGGTCAGATATTTCATTCATGTTGTCAGTTTCTCGGTAAACAGCATAATATCCATCAACGTCACCGCTGACTGGATCCCAACTAAGTGTCAATGCCGAGGCTTCTGCCATCACTGTGATGTCACTTGGTGGCTGGGGTACTATCAAATGAAGTAAAATCGACAGAAACAAGATAAAGTAATAATCTTACCGAGAGCCAGAGGAGGAGTGAAAGAAGAGAAGATGGAAAAGAAGAAGAAGAAGAGGAAGAAGCGAAGAAACAAAAGAAAAAAAGAAGGAAAAACAGAAGAGAAGAAAAAGGAGAATCAGAACAAGAGGAAAAGAAGAAAACAGAAACATGATCCATTATACACTATTTAAGAAGTAACATTTTCACCACAGATCAGAGAGAAAGAGAAATAATATACTATTATTTGAAAGCAACATCTCTTGTACCACATGTTTTTATGTTTTTATGTTTTTATGACTGGCCGAATAAATAATAATAATAATAATAATAATAATAATATAATATAATAATATAATATAATAATATAAGGAAACTATGTTATGAAAAATGTTATTTCACATAAACGACACAAAAAATATTGCCATCTGTCGAACCCTCTCTAACCAGAGATTTAACGAAGTATAACTGCTACAATTGTCTTGTTTACATCAAACAATTCTTTCAATGTCAACTATGGCAGGTTATAGGTCAAAGGTCACTCCCTACTTACGTGTTCGCTGCTGGAGAGTGTCATTGACCCCAACACCCAGAGCTTGGACCTCAAACAGATACGCCCTGCCTGATGTCAGACCGTCTTGAGTCAGCGAGTTGTCGCCGTTGACGATGGTGGTTTCGCGGATCAGAATTCCTGTGGTGAATTCTGTGATCTGTTATGCAGACAAATATGACAATATGCTTTGTTGTTAAACGGCAGTTTACCCACACATTTTATACAAACTCATTAAATGTAGAATATTTTACACAATTTACATGTACACTAAAGGTTAGTGACATGATTGAGAACACTTGAAAATGCCTCAAGAACCAAATCAGTTGAAATATATACCAACTGTACACTAGCTGGCATGGATCTCCCAGCTGGAAGGATTTGCCTCTAATTTGTTTACTTAAGGAGAATCAAGCATAAACATACTAGTATTTTAATTTTATCTGAGCCAGATAAAAATAAGATATATAGGGAGCCACACAATTCCACAAGGGATATTGACATTAGTTATTTTAGAATGAGTCAACGTTTGACTACAAGATTTTCACAGGAGAATCCTTGCATAGTTTACTTGATTCTAGTCAAGAGTAGTTTCAGCCCAAGTTGAGGACTACCACCAATCATGTCATTTACCTTTAAAAGTTTTGTTGCTGTTGGTTTCAAAATCATCATCAGCATGATTACTTTTATCTTCTTTTAATCTTTCACTATAATTGTTCTCGTCTGACACCTGATGTGCTTCAGGAGAATGAAAATGAAGAAAAATAACATGTATGGGCCACATACATGTATGTTTACTCATACTTTGTCATATGCCACTGAACAACATGGAATTTGCATTCTAGAAAATGGAAAACCGGGGACTTTATGCTTACCCTTGCGAAATAGTTCTGGGCACCCACAGCTGGTTGCCATTGAATGGTGATTGAAGTGCGGTTGACAAATTTAGCCACGATATCCAAACCAGTGGTCCGTACTAGAACACAGGAAATGTGCAAACACATTAAACATTTCAGATGTTAACATCTTAACATAATGCTGGTTGCCACATATTGTACTCCTTAAATATGTGTCAATGATATAATAAGTATAACAGTATTACAATCTGTTCTTGACGTCTTATATACCTGTACTGTAGCATATTAAAAAAAGCCATGACATTCAAATTTTAGGCAAAAATCAGTAGAAATTAGCGATACAAACAGTGAAATAAAATAACATATTTACATAACATACAAATAAATGACAAGATATACATTGATATAACAAAACACAATGTTAACTAGCGTCTTCAGGCATACAGTTATTTCAATTATTTTAGTTAAATCAAGCTAAATATGAATAAATGAGCCTGACTTTTCTTTGTAGTAGTGGCTTTCTCATGGCTTTTGCACAATAATTATGCAGACATTAATTCATTATATCAGTTCAAATTAAATCAAATGTAACTTACAAGTGGTTTCTGTATCCTGTTGGGTCGTACTCTCGGTAGTAACGTTGTTATATTCCACGAACGACCTGATGCGGACATCATAGTTTGTTTGCGGCGTCAGTCCTCTAAGCGTTAGCGAGGTCTGATGCGGGGGCAGTACACTGCGAGCCGGTGTGCGACCGATCTCCAAAGTGATGCCAGTACCCATGTACTCTAGAATGTAGCCAAAGTATTGACCTCTGGCGGGCAGAGACCACTGGAGGGTTAGGGAGGATGTGGTGATGTCGTCCGTGATCATGAAGTTGGACGGTGGCAGAGGAGCTGAGAGTAAGAAATAAATAAAAAAATATTAAAGATAATTTAGAGAACTAATCAAAAGTGGAAAATGTTTCATCTGAGCTCCTCATTTACTGGGTTTTCAGGTGAAAGCTTTCTATATTTGCACTCAGTGATTTGGAGTAGGTTACAAAGTATTGTCAGAAAATTTACCTGAAATCTATCACAACTCCCAACATTTTTATCTTAAACTAATCCCACATGTATATGTTCACGAACAGCACTCCAATCTTCAATAGATATGAAATTCCTGTTTGGAAAAATGATTATGCAGTAGAGTACGAGTAATTTGGAGCAGGTAACTATGGGATTACTTGTAGTATTTTACAAAGGGCTGTCACAAAAATCTTTCACAGCTTCAAGACATTCATTCTAAATTTCACCAATCTCACATGTTCGTGTAAATGCACAGCACCAGAATCTTCTGTAGATATGGCTTATGCAGTCAAGTATGAAATGAAACTGATTTGGAGTAGGTTACAAAGTACTGTCACATAACTCACCTAAAATCTTTCACAACTTCCAGTAGTTTTATTTTAAATTTCACCAATCCACAAGTACCATTACATGAATATTCACACCACTCAAATCTTCAGTAAATATGAAAGTCTTATTTTGAGATACTGTATGATATGCAGTGAAGTACGAGTGATATGGAGTATTTTACAAAGCGCTGTCACAAAATGCACCTAAAATCTTTCCGAACTTCTAAATATTCATACTAAATTTCACCAATCAACATGTACATGTACATGTATATGTACACCACTCAAATCTGCAGTAGATATGAAAGTCTTATTTTGAGATACTGTATGATATGCAGTGAAGTACGAGTGATATGGAGTATTTTACAAAGCACTGTCACAAAATTTCACCTAAAATCTTCCTGAACTTCTAAATATTCATACTAAATTTCACCAATCAACATGTACATGTATATGTACAGCACTCAAATCTGCAGTAGATATGAAAGTCTTATTTTGAGATACTGTATGATATGCAGTGAAGTATGAGTGATATGGAGTATTTTACAAAGCACTGTCACAAAATTCACCTAAAATCTTCCTGAACTTCTAAATATTCATACTAAATTTCACCAATCAACATGTACATGTATATGTACAGCACCCAAATCTGCAGTACATATGAAAGTCTTATTTAGAGATATGATTTTTCACTCATTTGGGAGTCAATCAACCAGAAATCTTTCACAACTCCAAGATTTTTGTTTAAAATTTCACCAATCCCATAAGTACATGTATAAGCAAAGTACTCAAATCTGCAGTAGAAATGACAAGTCTTATTTGGACATATGCTTTATTAGTCAATTTTGAGTTATTTGGAGCAGGTTACAAAGGGTCAAAGGAGAAATTTCCCAAATATTAAAGGGCATGGACATGATTGTGAGAAGTCAAAATTACCCCAAGAACCAAATAGGTTGAAATGTACACCAATGTATACACCAACTACAGTGTATCTCCTGGCCAGAAAAAATTGTCTTGAAGTTTGTTACTTGTGTAGATACCAGTAATGAATTATTATGGTGCCATGATAGAAAGTGATCCAATACAAAGCTACACAACAAATTCGCCTGTTATAATATGTACTGATGGTGAATGTTTAAAAAGTAATAAACACTTGACCATGAAATCTAGACAGTAGAAGCCGTGAACAGTGTTATTGATTCTAGAATAGTTATATCCCAAAGGACCAGGGTTGGCAATTTCCCGGGAAATACCTGTATTTCCCACTGAGGTGGGAAATACTGGGAAATACTGGGAAATACCGGGAAATACTGGGAAATACCTAGGAAATACTGGGAAATACTGGGAAATACTGGGAAATACTGGGAAATACTGGGAAATACTGGGAAATACCGGGAAATACTGGGAAATACCTAGGAAATACTGGGAAATATGTGGGCAATACCTAGCAGTGTAC
>JZLH01S0119059.1:0-20582 GCA_001188425.1 Eucidaris tribuloides
AGCAAGCTCCCAGAATGAAAATTAAGAAGCAAATTACATCTAAGATCAGTGGTAAGCACCATCGCATTCATAGCCTAAACACAATAACAACTAGCCGACAGCCCCCCAGCCAGCACACACATATCACCACAACATTGGCACGTGGAGGCACACCAGGGAGGGCCACGGCACCCGCACGCCGCACGCGACATTGGCCCTTGACACTATCGCCCTAATCCCGCACATCATAACCGATCTGGATTTTTCGTCTGACTACACACCCACCACACCACCAACCACCCGACTGCCTGCTTCCCCGCCATCACCACCGACGCAGTTTTGAGGGACGGCACTCCTTCCTCTGTTTGGCGGCCCTATTGACCTCTCCACGCAACAACTCCCCACCTTCCTCATAGGCTCTAAGTCGCTCATCCACTCACACTACGAACACACAACCACTCACTGGGCCCGCCTCCCCCATCACGCCACTGGCCCACACACACCATCCCCACCCCTCCCTCCAAGCTGACTACACCTATACCGATGCCTCCTACTATTTCTGACTCCACGTAACACACATACGCAATCGACCTAGACATCTTGGGCGTCATCCGCACCATTCGCCCACCCACTGCCTTTTCCTATACCCCATGCCACCTGAAACGGTTAATCGGGATCTTCACACCCAGTACCAACACACAATAGCTGCTACTACTCACGATACAGAACCAAAGCGATCACATCCCAGTAAACTCAGCAGACAGCGACCGTGTGAACCGCACAAGGCCTCCTCTCACACATGGTCCTACCTCCGCTCGCGACCGAACCTTCATTCATCGAGCCGCCCGACACCATCTACTAACGCGCATACTCGGTGCAGCGAACACCACACCTGTCCGCCCGAGAAAAGCGCGTGAAGCACTAAAATTCAAATATAAAAAGCGGGCGAGTATTCCCTTTTATCAGCCTACTCACACAAGAAAACTCTTTAATTACTTCACTCCCATCGCTTCTCTATCTTCATTTCTGACCTAGCATGTCTTTGGCTGAAGCCACCACGCCCTACCAGTTCATCACTCTAGTCATCACATCATTTCTTTCCTGTTAAGCGCTGGGTTATCTTCTCTATCTTTGAACCATTTTTGCCATACCCGCCATGCATGTCAAGCCTTATCTGTACCGACTCAGTCGCCTGTCAATGCTAGCGCGCGTTCGCCTCGCATGAAGCGTCTCGTCTTACGAAATCTAGCACCCACAGTAAAACACCTGTGCGCCCCCCTCGCAATGGACTTGGAATTACATGGTCAACCTTGTAACCGTCCTTATAAGAGGGATTTAAGCCCACTTACCCTGATCGCGCAAACAGAAATAACATGATCCCTCCTCTGTGGATGTGCATTCTATTCTTCACCGGAAAAAGTAGCTCCTCTTCCCAGACTAAAATCAATATAAGATGAAGCAATTAATTTCAATAGACATTAACCCTCGAATCTTGTGTCCTAATATTGCCAGTAACATTGTTTAAATGACGTGGCAACTAATCTTTCAACTTGCACTCACTGTAGTTTATGTAAATATGCTGGTCAAATCTCCAACGTCTATAGCCATTTTTGCCAGATATTTGCAACAAAAATACTATTTCTACAATTATCTCAACTCTCCCATACACCAAGCAGCGAGAAATTGACAAGTCTACCTTGATTGTTAACAACGTAAAATTAAGATGGCAATTTATTTTCCTGTAATAAAGGGTAATTTGATATATATCTCCGGCAGATATAACTACCATGTTTCTTACCCACAATATTAGTCTTCAAAAACGTCGTGTCATCATGAATTTTTCTAGTCAGCAAACACAATGTAAATGATAGGCCATTTTGGTAAATCCCGAGCTATTTATCAATTAATAGAACGGAAAGCGATCAAAACGGACGAGTACACGTCGCATAAAAAAAATTGCCCATGTTATACGGATTTTGTAGACTCAAATTAGATTGAGCGTACAAACCTCAAGAATCTCGCTTGGAAAACCGGAGCTTTATCAGATACAGCACCTCGAAGTTATGTTAAAAAGTGCTGGCTTCCCGTTAACTTTTACCCCAAAATGCCCTAGACTTCAAATTTCGCGGAAATGGAAACGACAGACTATTTGATATCTGTATTTTCATATTCCAAGATTTATCTCATTGATTTCGTTTATTTCTTGACGTTAATTCATACAATTGCTCATGATTAAGTGTTATATAAAGACAATTCTCGTGACTTATTTTCTGGTAATCAGTCTGATAGATTTCGTGCCATTAAAACTCTCACAATGATCCGTTGTCAGACAATCTTGAGTTATTTATAATAGTGATAAGGCTTACGTGTTTATCCATTATGATCGATTAAGTACAGTACACGTCTCAACAGAAAATGCACTTATCTCTCATTATAAATTTTATGTTTCTTGTCACTTTTTCGATTGATTGCATCCAGCACCTTAATTTTCACGACTTCTCTCTCGTCGTCTCTTCTCCTCTACACTATTCTTCCCACTTCTTCCTACTTCCCTCCAACTCTCTATCTACTCTCCTTATCGTCCTCTTCTTCTGGTCTCTCTTCTTCTTCTTTTTCCTTTCCTTCTCTTTTCGCTTCTTCCTTGCTTCCGCCTCCTCATCACGTCGCCTTTCAGCCCTTTCAGATCTTTCGCAAGGACCAGTTGCGCCATTCTGTTCCGCTCTTCCGCTCTTGAATAGCTACCCCGCATGTCGGCTCGTCTATACGGCGATTGGTCTCACTTGCGTGCGCTCTACTTCTTCTCTTCGTAATCCTTCGTAATTACTTACTGGCTTAATTCTTCTTCTCTTCTCTATCTCCTTTTCTTCTTCCTTCCTCGCCTCTTTCAGCTCCTCTCTCCGTTCCCCCCTTGCTTAAAGCTTCTTCTGCCTTCTCTTTTCAACATTACTCAACCATTACCATATAGAGATTGAAACAATTCATACAACTGTACAGTAGGGCCGCTTATTGAGGCAAAGTTAGTTACAACTTTGTGACGACGGCATAATCTATAAAATATTGTTTTCCGTTGTTCGCTCACATTTTGTATGATACATTCTAGCTGAATTGAATACAATAATGCATTTCCGAATAAAACGTCATTTCTTATCGATGTCATTGTATTTGTGAAAGTATGAGGCCATGACAGTAAGAAAAACTGTGATTCGGGGTTACTATGATTGTAGTAAAATTATTTGCTGATATCAATTTGTGCTCGTTATCAGGTAACTAAACTACTCAACATTGTTGGCAAGCCACATGTCACAGGGATCGGCCAGGTTGTTCCATTTTGAAATTACCGAACGCCCGTAATAACGGAAATTCTTGCCCCCCCGACCCCCCCCTCCCCCCTCGCCCCGTCCAGACTCGGAAGAATGGAAACTAGCCAAATAGGGCCTACCATGAAAGCAAGTTACCTGTAATTATATAGAAAGAAAGCCTTCAGAAGCATCAATCTCAGTTGTCGCAGTTATGCCTTGTGTGAAATCGGTCACAAAGCGCGGGTAATGGTACACGTACACTGACCATGCTTAAGTTTCTTTGAAGACACGGAGGGAGAAGGCCTGTTTGAGATGAATAACTATGTGTCTTCAGCAGCACGCGACATGACACACGAAGCAATCAAACTACGCAAAGTTAGTACGGGCAGCATGTACCTGTTCAAAACACTGTCACGTTTATATGACACTGATTATCTCGATGCTTACGATGAAAAACGAGGCAAAAAGTAACTGTGCCAGCAGTTATAGTGATCTAATTTGTGCCATTTGGCTGAGTGTAGCTCAACAAAATATTTGAGCTATCTTTTCCGGGTAGCAACTCTGACTGTCCGAAAAAAATAAATCCCGTTCGTTTGTGAAATATCAAGTCTTCAACGGTCCTATTCTCGCCACGGAGAGCTTCCTATACCTCACATTCGAAAATGCGCTCCACGAACATCTAATTATGCAATGCAGAAATCCAAATTATCAATTTCTTCGCTAGCTCGAGATTTGAAGCCGGTTCTGCTAATGGACGCTAAGCCTCTAACTAATGATCTTCGGGTCCTCAATACATGATTTAGATCGGCGAAAAATCTGTCATTCTATATGATAGAAATTGACAAAAAAAAAAAAAACGTACAGTGTTGTTACCTCTTCACATAAACTGAAAGTGATGTTTTTTTTCCTTATAATAAATCATGGATGCATCGTTTGCGGATGTCACACTAAATAGATATATTATTTCATTTTGAATCTAGCTACATTTCGTTTTCTCGATCTTCGATATTAATTTCGTCAGGTCATAGGAAAGTAATTCTAATGTCACCATACAGTGCAAAGAAGGGTTGGTCTGTGACGGTGTTATTTGTGTCGTTACAAGACTCGTGGAAATACTGATTTACTGCGCTCGAATCATTTTAAAGCCAATTATGACAAAATTCGTGCTCGTCATACCTCCTAACTTTTACCGAAAGTACATACACTGTGTCATGTCTGTTATAAGTAAAAGCCTTTTTGACTTCTCGAGCGTTATCAGTGGTGTATGTTGAAACCTTGATGCAGATTCATGGTTGAAACAAGCTTAGATCGTTTCGAATTGCACGCTGCAATGGGAGAGGTTATGCATATCATACAGATACATATCGTATTGCCCATCTCACAGCGCTCATGAGAGGAAACTCCCATGGCATAATCCTAAGGTGCTATTGTGTGGGTTCCGCGTACCGGAAAACATGTGTGTGATTGGTCCGATACGTAAGACGGGGACTGCGGTAAAGCCACACCCCCTCGTTAGCCAACGGTAGCTGTGCGCTTCGGTCTCAAATCACAATCGCCACGGGTATAGACCGTCTAAATCAAAATCGTCGCGACGGGTTAAGGCCATAAGCAGTGTTACCAGCAACCGATACTATAAATAACACGTTCCATTCCAAGGCTTCATTCGGGAACAGGTATCGAGCATTGATACATTCAACAAACTTTACGACTAACATTTCATCGAATTTTCAACCAACAATGGAGGCAGCGAAGTGGCTGTTCGTGATCTGTGCCGTGGCGGGCGTGTTGACTGTTGTTTCAGCAAACAGGCAAAGTATACTTAAAACGGCAATGTCCTATAGTCAAAATGTGGTTAATTCAGATTCTTGTAGGTTATGATAATTTGATGTCATCTGCATATTTTGCAAACTACTGAAAACCATAAAATAGCTTTTAATTTCAGAAATTTCTTTGGTTACTATTTCACCTTATATTACTCTTCCATTTATTGTCGAATAGCTTTGCATCCTTTCATGTTTCCCTCAAGCCCCTAAGAGCCCTACTCATTTTTTCTGCAACATAGAGGTAAAAATCACAAGTGATGTACAAAAGAGTCCTGGCCCAGCAAAAGATGTGCAGATAAATACGTCAAAAATCAGTCTGATAAATCGAGTACTTGGAGACAAATTCCAACTTGTTTTCATTGTAACAACAAAGAGCGTGTAAAAGCCCAGTGTTGGAAATTGCAAAATAACGAAAACAAAGAAAATTGGATTTTTCATGTCCCACAAAGTGTTGGAGATGGACAGGTCAGTGAAAATCGTCAGTTCAATTTTGACGAGAGAGCTAAGCAGGTTCCATGAAAAATATCGTAGCATTTTATCCGAGGGGAAAGTGGCCCCTAATTCATCTGGTAAGGCATGTAAGCCAGTGGGTCCAGTCAGACGTTATTGGTGGAAGGTAGTGTGCCTTACCACTAGAGTGTGCATTGAATGCAAAGGCGTTGATACAGCCAATATTTGGCAATTGTATAACTGTTCCCTTGTATAGGATTGATTTGAAATGTGACCTAGCTTCTGGTCCTGTTCCTCTTGGTGTCATCCTGGAATTGCCCTTGAGGTGCGTTGATTGTTTGCTGGGTAATGACTTGGCTGGGGACAAAGTTACTGAGTCACCATTTGTTTCATAGAATCAATGGAGGTTACTGAAGCTGAACTGTTCACAGGTGAAGTTTAAAGCGATTTTCAGGATTGTGTAGTGGTTTTGGATGAGCCAGTTGAGGTTCCTGAAACTGAGAAGTTACAGGAAGAAGTACCTTGAATTTTCCCAGCTTGTGTTGTTACTAGATCTCAGGCTCTTAGAGCTACGTAAGATGATGTGGATTAGTTTGACGTAATGATGATGATGATGATGATGATGATGATGATAATGATGATGATGATGATGATGATGATGATTAGTAGTAGTAGTAGTAGTATTTTGATTATCATCATCATCATCATCATCATCATCATCATCATCATCATAATAATAATAATAATAATAATAATAATAATAATAACATCATCATCATATCACGTAGTCGTAGTGCTAGTGGTGGTAAATTATTACTTTATTACTTTCATTATTGTTATTGTTATCATTATAATTATCATAATTTCATTATTGTCACAAAAATATTAATGTTAAGTTTACCTTTTAAATGTTACCATACACGTATAACTGCTGATATTTTAACGTCCTTTCACCATAAATTGAAGTAAAATTTTATTAAACGCTACTTGACACTAAAATCAACTTGTACAAGGCTGCATCAGTAATGTAATCAAACAGATCTATGAGAAATGTGTGCTATATATTAAAAATATCAAACCATTTCCAACGGTTTATCTGATAATGTATTTTATACTACACTAATATCATCAAACCGGCCTCTCCGTTCCAGTGACAAACATCTTTATACTCAATCTGTTGTCAAAAGATCACGGGGCAAATTGTTTTTTTTTTATATGCCGGACCACGTTTGTGGAACAATCTATTGGAAGAAATAAACTTGACTACCTCCTTAACACAATCTAAATCTAATTTGAAAACTCACCTCATGAAAAATGGCAAAAACAACTATTTATTTCTACTGTAAATATGTTACGTTCTCCTGTGTAATTCACGTATCTGCGCCATGAGCACCTATTAGGTAAATTTTGGTGCACTAGTATTATTATTATTATTATTATTATTATTATTATGATGATGATGATTGATGATTATTATTATTTATTATTTTTATTATTATATTTATTATATTATTATTATGTTTATTATATTTATGATTATTATTATGATTATTATTATTATTATTATTATTATTATTATTATTATTATTATTATTATTATTATATTATTATTATTACTAATATATTATTATTATTATTATTATTATTATTATTATTATTATTATTATTATTATTATTATTTTATTATTATTATTGTTTTGTTGTTGTTGTTATCTTCATCATCATCATCATCACCATCATCATCATCATCATTAAATTTTCATTTTGAATTCCTTTCCAGCGACCTATGACTACATGGGATGCTACTGGCGGGTTGGTTTTGACGACGAATGGCGTGCTCATCTTGACTGGGGCATGACGACTGAAAGATGCGCGGAGTACTGTTGCGATGAAGGCAGAGACTTGGCCTTCGTGGTGGGCAAGTACTGCTTCTGTTATCAATCCATACCTCAAGGTGCCACTATTATGGATAATGATATCTGTGATGCCGGGTGCCCTGGCCAATATGGAACCACGTGTGGAGCGACCAAATACCTTGATGGCTACGCATATTCGGTGTATAGAGGTACTACCATCACTATACTAATACGACGACGACGACTACTACTACTACTACTACTACTTCTTCTTCTACTACTACTACTACTATACTACTACCACTACTACTACTACTACTACTACTACTACTACTACTACTACTACTACTACTACTACTACTACTACTACTACTACTACTACTACTACTACTACTACTACTACTACTACTACTACTACTACTACTACTGTACGTACTACTACTACCACTATGTGTACTACTACTACCACTACGACTACTTATACTACTACTTCTACTACTACCACTACTACTACTACTCTTCTTCTACTACTACTACTACTACTACTACTACTACTACTACTACCACTACTACTACGCTTACTACTACTATTACTACTACTACTCTTCTTCTACTACTACTACTACTACCACTACTACCACTACTACTACTACTACTACTACTACTACTACTACTACTACTACTACTACTACTACTACTACTACAACTGCTTCTACTACTACTACTACTACTACTACTACAACTATGTGTACTACTACTACCACTACGACTACTTATACTACTACTTCTACTACTACTACTACTACGACGACGACGACGACGACTACTACTACTACTACTACTACTACTATACTACTACCACTACTACTACTACTACTACTACTACTACTACTACTACTACTACTACTACTACTACAACTGCTTCTACTACTAATACTACAACTATGTGTACTACTACTACCACTACGACTACTTTTACTACTTCTACTACTACTACTACTACTACGACGACGACGACGACGACTACTACTACTACTACTACTACTACTACTACTACTACCACTACTTCTACTACTACAGTGTGTACCCCCCCCCCAAAAAAAAAAGGTCAAATCGAAAATTATTTCTGATATACGAAAATCACATACAACCTAGTTACGTTGGGTATTGTCATAAAGCTAAAAAGACCATACTTTCCGGTTATTTATTGCCTTTAATTTGGTTGTGTAAATCCTGGGATATATTGAATTTTCTACAGTGACGCAAAATCGCGTTTTTCTCTGTATACTGTGTGTGCTATACATGTACACACATAGTTCTGCATATCGTTCAACAAAGAAACACACTGAGAGTGTCAAAAGTATTGAGTACTCGTTCAATTTAGCTGAACGAACAGATTTTTCAGGATGTACATTTCTGATTTCCTATCATTTGGAGTACAAAGGGGGTAGACAACTTTGACAAAAGGCCTAAGATGAATGAGATGTGTAGATCATCTTGATGTCAGTGTGAATGCAGTTTGGTAAACAGAAGACATGAACATGTGCAATATCATTTCAATGCCGAGTAACGGTTATTTGTATTTATTTTATTAATTTACCAGATAGTTATTCAAAACATATTGAAAATTCAAAATGCATTTGTCATTTGTTTTATCATCGACTTTTGTAATTCAGTTTTCATGAGTTCTGTAAGCAACAATACCACCAATTCAGTTGTCATAACCAGTACACAAAAGTGGGACAAACGTGATTTTGCGTGACTGCACAAAAGTAATCATAACTTTTGAAATATTAAAGTAAATTAAATGGGATTAACTTAATCAGAAATCAGATTTATAATGCTTCAATATGATACCAAATACACTACCTTTTGAGAAAAGTAATTACCTTAAATAATTTTCTCCCGATTGGACCATTTTTGGGGACACACTGTCAAGTACCCGGTGTTGTCACTCTATATTCAAATGTGTAACTATGATTTTTTTTTTCGCAACACAGACATTGACCCCTTCTAGCAGTGTTTTGTCTTTGTTTTTCAGTTTTTTACCCGTATTTTGAACAAACTTACTTAATCCTCTTCATCCCTAGTGGGACATAAGGCCGAAATGAGGTCTTTCCACTTTGCTCTCTCTTTGGCTATGGATTGTGCTTGGCCCCAGCTAAGGTTCATCCGGGTCAGCTCGGTTGATACAGTTCTCCGCCAGGTGATTTTAGGTCTCTTAATGCTACTCTGGGTATGCGATCCTGGTCCATCCTGAGCACGTGGCCAAGCCATCGGAAATGTCGGTATTTTATTTCACTGACTACACTTTGGCATTCTGTCTTTGTATAGAGGTTGGAATTAGAAATTTTGTTTGGCCAGAAAATGCAGCAGATCCTTCGTAGGTATCTGTTATGAAAAGACTCGACTCTTCTCATATCGGACTTGGTAACTCGCCAACATTCAGATCCATACAGCAGAACGGATTTTACATTACTGTTATAAAGGCGGATCTTTGATTTCAAGCTGAGCTGCAAAGTTTCGGGCAAATTTTAACCAACTGTGTGTTGCCCAACTAAATTTACCCAACTTTTTAAGAGTGTAATTACAACAATCACTTATTGTTTGTCGTTTTGCTTCAGTGTCTACCTGCGCCCGGTAAATCATGTCAGTGCCTGTTGCCACGGTGTCTGCAACGAACAAGATCTGTTTTGCGGCAATGTATGAAGAAAGATATGCTGGTAAAGACAGGACGAAAAGAGAGGCATTGAAAATCTATTGATCTAAATTAAGGGGAGAAGTCATTCATCTGTTAAACAATATACTTTAATTGGCAAAATAATAGAATTACGGATGTGAGGGTGAATATTGCTTGAGTGGGAAAGCACACTGCAAAAACTGGGGTGTTAAATTTGACACCAAGGGTGTCGCACAATGTGAATACCGGAAAAGTGTTAATTTTTCAACACCCTTGGTGTTAAAGCCAATGCTCTTGGTGTTTGAGATAATTCGTTTGGTGTTAAAATAACACCCGTGGTGTTACAATTTTACACCACGTCTGGTATCTATTTTGTGCAACACCACGGGTGTTAAATTTATCACCCTAGTTTTGCAGTGCATTGTCTTCATTAAAAGATATAAAATAAACCTTATCAGGATATGACATTAGAGCTATAGTTATGTTGCTTTTTATGTTGTTACCTTTGTGTATGTGTGTGTCGAGGGTGGGGGATTCTTAACTTGAATCTTGTACGTTTGTTTTTATATAGGAGTGGGTTTTTTTAACAGTTGTCTGGTGATCGCTTAGCGCGTGAAACCCAGATTAACAACAAGCAGCCTAGGTTAATAAAGCTCGGGGCGAGTTTTATTAACATAAGTGTACACACAGTAAGTCTATGGGAGGAAATGGGCAAGTGAATCTGGTCAACTTACGATTTTCACTTTTTTTAAAGCACTAAATAATCATTTTGAAATACAATTTTTTTAAGGCTTCATTTTTAGACCTCATCAAAGACACTGGTAGCATGGGGAATCATGCGGCTCAGATTTTTTTAACTGTGGTAAATGTTAGCCAATACCTTTAAGCTTAGCTTATGTGTTAGTCCCTTTTTTTGTATGGTATAATAACATATCAAATCAATTATTGTACTACAACATGTATAAATACGTATATAATTTGTGAATTGTTTGTAATCTTGTGATTGTGAAAACGGACCATGCAAATAGGTAAATAAAATAAAATAAATAAATAAATAAATAAATAAATAAATAAATAAATAAATAAATATATTTTGACTCTCTGATAACGCTAGTTTCGTGAAATGAACTTTCAACAATAAGAGCGGCGTTTATTCATTTTGACAAAATAAGCATTAAACTGATTAGTTCAAAATCATTTTCCTTGAAAAGTTGAACGGGGGGGGGTGATTTTGCAGGCCATTACTCCCTCGACCAAAGTGGGGGATATATTCCGCATCAGCCATAGTCTGATTCCCAGACCCTACTCGCTGCCACCTGGGCCCGAAGGGCCCAGACCGAGCGCAGCGCGCAAGTTCGAAAAGTGCCTAGTCTTATTACTCGACATACTAGTTTGATTGCATGCGCAAGGAGAAAAAAATGAATACGGCCTGTAAAACAGGCTACATCAGCCAGGGATTTAAACCAGTGTCCATTGCAAACATCCCGTTTAGACACCACCCCGTAAGGAACAGAAGGCAGTTGTTTTCGGGATCAGAAATACGAATGTACTATGGGAATAAAGGTGACACGACGATAATGACAACAATAATGATAATGATAGTAAAAATATCAATAATAATTACAACTATAATGATTATGATAATAATAATAGTAATAGACATAATAATGATAATAATCATAATAATCACCTTGATACTAAACATAAGTAATAATAAGAATATTAAAGATTAAAAAAATACATTTTTTCCGTGAAACCTGGGGAGGGAAGATGATGGTACATTGTGAGCGGGTAAATGCATAACCACCATCCACACGTTGTTTACGCCCCTGGTTTGTGAGTTTATACTTTGTAACTGTGATTGTGACTGTGAGTGAGTGAGTGAGTGTGTGTGTGTGTGTGAGTGTGTGTGTGTGTGTGTGTGTGTGTGTGTGTGTGTGTGTGTGTGTGTGTGTGTGTGTGTGTGTGTGTGTGTGTGTGTGTGTGTGTGTGTGTGTGTGTGTGTGTGTGTGTGTGTGTGTGTGTGTGTGTGTGTGTGTGTGTGTGTGTGTGTGTGTGTGTGTGTGTGTGTGTGTGTGTGTGTGTGTGTGTGTGTGTGTGTGTGTGTGTGTGTGTGTGTGTGTGTGTGTGTGTGTGTGTGTGTGTGTGTGTGTGTGTAGTAGTAAGTTCCTTCACGCTCACATCACAGTCACAATCACAGTTACAAAGTATAAACTCACAAACCAGGGGCGTAACAACGTGTGATGGTGGTTATGCATTTACCCGCTCACAATGTACCATCATCTTCCCTCCCCAGGTTCACGGAAAAAATGTATTTTTTAATCTTTAATATTCTTATTATTACTTATGTTTAGTATCAAGGTGATTATTATGATTATTATCATTATTATGTCTATTACTATTATTATTATCATAATCATTATAGTTGTAATTATTATGATATTTTTACTATCATTATCATTATTGTTGTCATTATCGTCGTGTCACCTTTATTCCCATAGTACATTCGTATTTCTGATCCGCAAAACAACTGCCTTCTGTTCCTTACGGGTGGTGTCTAAAGCGGATGTTTGCAATGGACACTGGTTTAAATCCCTGGCTGATGTAGCCTGTTTTACAGGCCGTATTCATTTTTTTCTCCTTGCGCATGCAATCAAATAGTATGTCGGTAATAAGACTAGGCACTTTTCGAACTTGCCCGCTGCGCTCGGTCTGGCCCTTCGGGCCAGTGGCAGCGAGTAGGGTCTGGGAATCAGACTATGGCTGATGCGGAATATATCCCCCACTTTGGTCGAGGGAGTAATGGCCTGCAAAATCACCCCCCCCGTTCAACTTTTCAAGGAAAATGATTTTGAACTAATCAGTTTAATGCTTATTTTGTCAAATATGAATAAACGCCGCTCTTATTGTTGAAAGTTCATTTCACGAACTAGCGTTATCAGAGAGTCAAAATATATTTATTTATTTATTTATTTATTTATTTATTTATTTATTATTTATTTATTTATTTTATTTTATTTACCTATTTGCATGGTCCGTTTTCACAATCACAAGATTACAAACAATTCACAAATTATATACGTATTATACATGTTGTAGTACAATAATTGATTTGATATGTTATTATACCATACAAAAAAGGGACTAACACATAAGCTAAGCTTAAAGGTATTGGCTAACATTTACCACAGTTAAAAAAATCTGAGCCGCATGATTCCCCATGCTACCAGTGTCTTTGATGAGGTCTAAAAAATGAAGCCTTAAAAAATTGTATTTCAAAATGATTATTTAGTGCTTTAAAAAAGTGAAAATCGAAGTTGACCAGATTCACTTGCCCATTTCCTCCCATAGACTTACTGTGTGTACACTTATGTTAATAAAACTCGCCCCGAGCTTTATTAACCTAGGCTGCTTGTTGTTAATCTGGTTTACGCGCTAAGCGATCACCAGACAACTGTTAAAAAACACACTCCTATATAAAAACAAACGTACAAGATTCAAGTTAAGAATCCCCCACCCTCGACACACACATACACAAAGGTAACAACATAAAAAGCAACATAACTATAGCTCTAATGTCATATCCTGATAAGGTTTATTTTATATCTTTTAATGAAGACAATGCACTGCAAACTAGGGTGATAAATTTAAACACCGCGTGTGTTGCACAAAATAGATACCAGACGTGGTGTAAAATTGTAACACCACGGGTGTTATTTTAACACCAAACGAATTATCTCAAACACAAGAGCATTGGCTTTAACACCAAAGGGTGTTGAAAAATTAACACTTTCGGTATTCACATTGTGCGAACACCTTGGTGTCAAATTTAACACCCCAGTTTTGCAGTGTGCTTTCCCACTCAAGCAATATTCAGCCCTCACATCCGTAATTCTATTATTTTGCCAATTAAAGTATATTGTTTACAGATGAATGACTTCTCCCCTTAATTTAGATCAATAGATTTTCAATGCCTCTCTTTTCGTCCTGTCTTTACCAGCATATCTTTCTTCATACATTGCCGCAAAACAGATCTTGTTCGTTGCAGACACCGTGGCAACAGCACTGACATGATTTACCGGCGCAGGTAGACACTGAAGCAAAACGACAAACAATAAGTGATTGTTGTAATTACACTCTTAAAAGTTGGGTAAATTTAGTTGGGCAACACACAGTTGGTTAAAATTTGCCCGAAACTTGGCAGCTCAGCTTGAAATCAAAGATACCGCCTTTATAACAGTAATGTAAAATCCGTTCTGCTGTATGGATCTGAATGTTGGCGAGTTACCAAGTCCGATATGAGAAGAGTCGAGTCTTTTCATAACAGATACCTACGAAGGATCTGCTGCATTTTCTGGCCAAACAAATTTCTAATTCCAACCTCTATACAAAGACAGAATGCCAAAGTGTAGTCAGTGAAATAAAATACCGACATTTCCGATGGCTTTGGCACGTGCTCAGGATGGACCAGGATCGCATACCCAGAGTAGCATTAAAGAACCTAAAATCACCTGGCGGAGAACTGTATCAACCGAGCTGACCCGGATGAACCTTAGCTGGGGCCAAGCACAATCCATAGCCAAAGAGAGAGGCAAAGTGGAAAGACCTCATTTCGGCCTTATGTCCCACTAGGATGAAGAGGATTAAGTAAGTTTGTTCAAAATACGGTAAAAAACTGAAAAACAAAGACAAAACACTGCTAGAAGGGGTCAATGTCTGTGTTGCAAAAAAAAAAATCATAGTTACACATTTGAATATAGAGTGACAACAGCGGTACTTGACAGTGTGTCCCCAAAAATGGTCCAATCGGGAGAAAATTATTTAAGGTAATTATTTCTCAAAAAGGTAGTGTATTTGGTATCAATATTGAAGCATTATAAATCTGATTTCTGATTAAGTTAATCCCATTTAATTTACTTAATATTTCAAAAGTTATGATTACTTTTGTGGCAGTCACGCAAAATCACGTTTGTCCCACTTTTGTGTACTGGTTATGACAACTGAATTGGTGGTATTGTTGCTTACAGAACTCATGAAAACTGAATTACAAAAGTCGATGATAAAACAAATGACAAATGCATTTTGAATTTTCAATATGTTTTGAATAACTATCTGGTAAATTAATAAAATAAATACAAATAACCGTTACTCGGCATTGAAATGATATTGCACATGTTCATGTCTTCTGTTTACCAAACTGCATTCACACTGACATCAAGATGATCTACACATCTCATTCATCTTAGCCTTTTGTCAAGTTGTCTACCCCCTTTGTACTCAAATGATAGGAAATCAGAAATGTACATCCTGAAAAATCTGTTCGTTCAGCTAAATTGAACGAGTACTCAATACTTTTGACACTCTCAGTGTGTTTCTTTGTTGAACGATATGCAGAACTATGTGTGTACATGTATAGCACACACAGTATAACAGAGAAAAACGCGATTTGCGTCACTGTAGAAAATTCAATATATCCCAGGATTTACACAACCAAATTAAAGGCAATAAATAACCGAAAGTATGGTCTTTTTAGCTTTATGACAATACCAACGTAACTAGGTGTATGTGATTTCGTATATCAGAAATAATTTTCGATTTGACCTTTTTTTTGGGGGGGGGGACACACTGTAGTAGTAGAAGTAGTGGTAGTAGTATAGTAGTAGTAGATAGTAGTAGTAGTAAAGCGTCGTCGTCGTCGTCGTCGTAGTAGTAGTAGTAGTAGTAGTAGAAGTAGTAAAAGTAGTCGTAGTGGTAGTAGTAGTACACATAGTTGTAGTATTAGTAGTAGAAGCAGTTGTAGTAGTAGTAGTAGTAGTAGTAGTAGTAGTAGTAGTAGTAGTAGTATAGTAGTGGTAGTAGTATAGTAGTAGTAGTAGTAGTAGTAGTAGTCGTCGTCGTCGTCGTCGTAGTAGTAGTAGTAGTAGAAGTAGTAGTATAAGTAGTCGTAGTGTAGTAGTAGTACACATAGTTGTAGTAGTTAGTAGTAGTAGTAGTAGTAAAGCAGTTGTAGTAGTAGTAGTAGTAGTAGTAGTAGTATGTAGTAGTAGTAGTAAGTAGTAGTAGTAGTAGTAGTAGTAGTAGTAGTAGTGTAGTAGTAATAGTAGTAGTAGTAGTAGAAGAAGAAGTAGTAGTAAGTAGTAGTAGTCCGTCGTCGTCGTATTAGTATAGTGATGGTAGTACCTCTATACACCGAATATGCGTAGCCATCAAAGGTATTTGGTCGCTCCACACTGGTTCCATATTGGCCAGGGCACGCCGGCATCACAGATATCATTATCCATAATAGTGGCACCTTGAGGTATGGATTGATAACAGAAGCAGTACTTGCCCACCACGAAGGCCAAGTCTCTGCCTTCATCGCAACAGTACTCCGCGCATCTTTCAGTCGTCATGCCCCAGTCAGAGATGAGCACGCCATTCGTCGTCAAAACCAACCCGCCAGTAGCATCCATGTAGTCATAGGTCGCTGGAAAGGAAATTCAAATGAAAATTTAATGAATGATGATGATATGGTGATGATGATGATGATGAAGATAACAACAACAACAACAACAATAATAATAAAAAAATAATAATAATAATAATAATAATAATAATAATATAAATATATAATAATAATATATTAGTTAGTAATAATAATAATAATAATAATAATAATAATAAAATAATAATAATAATAATAATAATCAAATAATAATCATAATCATAATAATACATAATAATAATAATAATAAATAATAATAATAATAATAATAATAATCATCAATCAATCATCATCATAATAATAAATAATAATAATAATAATAAATAAATACTAGTGGCACCAAAATTTACCTAATAGGTGCTCATGGCGCAGATACGTGAATTACACAGGAAGAACGTAACATATTTACAGTAGAAATAAAATAGTTGTTTTTGCCATTTTCATGAGGTGAGTTTCAAAATTAGATTTAGATTGTGTTAAGGAGGTAGTCAAGTTTATTTCTTCCAATAGATTGTTCCACAAACGTGGTCCGGCATATAAAAAAAAAAACAATTTGCCCCGTGATCTTTTGACAACAGATTGAGTATAAAGATGTTTGTCACTGGAACGGAGAGGCCGGTTTGATGATATTATGTAGTATAAAATACATTATCAGAATAAACCGTTTGGAAATGGTTGAGTATTTTTAATATATAGCACACATTCTGCATAGATCTGTTTGATTACATTACTGATGCAGCCTTGTACAAGTTGATTTTAGTGTGCAATGTACGTTTAAAAAATTTACTCAATTTATGGTGAAAGACGTTAAAATATCAGCAGTTAATACGTGTATGGTAACATTTAAAAGGTAACCTTAACATTAATATTTTTGTGACAATAATGAAATTATGATAATTATAATGATAAACAATAACAAAATGAAAGTAATAAAGTAATATTTACCACCACTAGCACTACGACTACGTGATATGATGATGATGTATGATTATTAATTATTATTATTATTATTATTATTATTATTATATGATGATGATGATGAATGATGATGAATATGATGATAATCAAAATACTACTACTACTACTACTAATCATCATCATCATCATCATCAATCATCATTATCATCATCATCATCATCATCATCATCAATCATCATTACGTCAAACTAAATCCACATCATCTTACGTAGCTCTAAGAGCCTGAGATCTAGTAACAACACAAGCTGGGAAAATTCAAGGTACTTCTTCTGTAACTTCTCAGTTTCAGGAACGCAACTGGCTCATCCAAAACCACTACACAATCCTGAAAATCGCTTTAAACTTCACGCTGTGAACAGTTCAGCTTCAGTAACCTCCATTGATTCTATGAAACAAATGGTGACTCAGTAACTTTGTCCCGCAGCCAAGTCATTACCGCCAGCAAACAATCAACGCATCCTCAAGGAATCCAGGATGACACCAAGAGAACAGGACCAGAACTAAGTCAGCATTTCAAATCAATCCTATAACACGGGAACAGTTATAACAATTGCCAAATATTGGCTGTATCAAACGCCTTTGCATTCAATGCACACTCTAGTGGTAAGGCACACTTACCTTCCACCAATAACGTCTGAATGACGCCACTGGCTACATGCTTACCAGATGAAAATTAGGGGCCACTTTCCCCTCGGATAAAATGCTACGATATTTTTCATGGAACCTGCTTAGCTCTCTCGTCAAAATTGAACTGACGATTTTCACATGACCTGTCCATCTCCAACACTTTGTGGACATGAAAAATCCAATTTTCTTTGTTTTTGTTATTTTGCATTTTCCAACACTGGGCTTTTACACGCTCTTTCGTTGTTACAATGAAAACAAGTTGAATTTGTCTCCAAGTTACTCGATTTATCAGACTGATTTTTGACGTATTTAATCTGCAACATCTTTTGCTGGGCCAGGACTCTTTGTACATCACTTGTGATTTTTACCTCTATGTTGGCAGAAAAAATGAAGTAGGGCTCTTAGGGGCTTGAGGGAAACATGAAAGGATGCAAAGCTATTCGACAATAAATGGAAGAGTAATATAAGGTGAAATAGTAACCAAAGAAATTTTCTGAAATTAAAAGCTATTTTATGGTTTTCAGTAGTTTGCAAAATATGCAGATGACATCAAATTATCATAACCTACAAGAATCTAAATTAACCACATTTTGACTATAGGAACATTGCCGTTTTAAGTATACTTTGCCTGTTTGCTGAAACAACAGTCAACACGTCCTCCACGGCAACAGATCACGAACAGCCACTATCGCTGCCTTCCATTGTTGGTTGAAAATTCGATGAAATGTTAGTCGTAAAGTTTGTTGAATGTATCAATGCTCGATACCTGTTTCCCGAATGAAGCTTGAATGGAACGTGTTATTTATAGTATCGGTTGCTGGTAACACTTATGGCCTTAACAATGCGTGAAATTATCAACCCAATACCAATGTATGGTTAAGAAGGCCAATCATATACAAAATGTCCTGATTCACGTTGCACGAATCACTGATAAGATCACCGTGTTACGGGGTACGAGGTGACGAACCTGAAACAGTTGACGGGCAGAATTTTTTATTTTTTATTTATTATTTATTTATTTATTATTTATTTATTTATTTATATTATTGTTTATTTATTTATTTAATTGTTATATTATGATACAGACACTGATTAGCAGCACAGGCTGAAAGCATCAGTTTACAGTATAATATAAAATCTACATAATGTAAGGCAAGTTCAATATTCGATGCACGAACAACACACAATAACCAAATTTTACAATACAGGACACGGGACATGAAACATACAACAAAAATACACAAAAAACAATATCAATGGTATTTATAAGAAATGAAACAGAAACTAACGCAGGTCAAAATAAAGTGGAAAATGAAATTGACTGAAATATACGTTTCGATAAATGATAGTGATAATTCACATCCATGAAAGTAAACATTGCAAACAAATTTACCATATTTCAGTTAAGCGTGTTTGCTGTGAAATATTTGCCTGAGTGATTGTTTGTTTTGCTAGATGCACGACCCTTCACATGCTCCAGTACCGGAATCGACAGCGCTACAGGCAAGAGCAGGAAATGTGGCAGAATAAAAATATCATGTGTGACAAGAATTTAAAGGAGACATGGAAATGTCCTGGGAAAAGTGCCTCTCTAAACAAGATTCCAGTTGCCGCCTGGAATTGAAAAATAAAATCAACAGAATAATACAGTCCTGACATTTGCTTCGCGAAAAGTTGGAATAATGGTATTTCCTTTGCATAGGCCCTGTTTTAAAGTGCAGATTTCTTACAAATAATGACTAATTACCCATGCAGAACATATATTACTCAAGTTCAAAATGACTTCACCAGGGCGGCGCCAGGCTAAATTGTTAGGAGGGTGAAATGCATCTCGGGGGAGAATTTTACCTTACGCGAACAAATCTTTTTTACAAGCCAAAATGCAAGCTCACAGGTCCGACAAGCGGGGCCACGCGACAGACGACAAAAAAAAAATTGCCCGCCAATTTTTTTTTTACTATAGCAAAATCAACAAAGAATAGGAGGGGCGATATTTTTGAAAAAACAGTAAAAATTTCCGTCATTTTAATAATAAAATTGGGGGTGCTGCCCACTTTTGCATGGCCACTCTCATCTACTTCAGGACAAGAAACTTTTTTGCTGATATGATTGAAAATCTGCATTTGGTGGAAAATATATTCAAACTTTGTCGCATCGACTGTAAGAAAAAAATCATTGAGGAAATAAAAAACAATCATTCAAATCAGAATCGTTGCTCTAGCTAATCAAGATAAAGACAGAGTTGATTTGTAGAAGTATAATTTTGTTTCAGATTTGATCTACAAATAGTAAATAATACGGTGTTCATTTTCAAAATGTAAACAGCAAGCCCGCGAGGCCAGTTCTTAACTTGCATGTGGCCGCATACCTGGATTTCATGGACTGGTTGTTAAATTGTGAAGAATT
>JZLH01S0119091.1:0-15414 GCA_001188425.1 Eucidaris tribuloides
TCTTTCTCGCTTCTCCTCCAAGGCGGAGAGATTATCAAATGCAGGCGCGCCCGCGACAGAGGGGCAGGAACATAAAATTTTGCATTTTTTCGCCTCCCTATAGGGGTGAGGTGTTAATTCACACTAGCATAGTAATTCGGTTTCATATTACCAATGTAACGAATTTGATGGTTTGGAGAGACTTCCAGCAAACAAAAAATATCAATATGTTCCTCTGAAGGGGTCTCAGAAAGAAGACCACGCCCCTCGAAGACGAAAGTGACCTCCTATCTTCATAAGACAGTAACAAGGAGGATAACGCTACTAATTAAAGATGATGGCTTTCTCTTCGCATCATTATATCCAATGTACTGAGAAGTCTCATGACAGTATATTTTAAGATGTCTACAATAATAAACTGACTTTAGAATTGAGAAAGAATTAGAAATTATAACTTGATGAGGTCTTGTATAAAATATGGGGCGTTTGCTCCTTGCCACTGTCTTATGAAGATAGGAGGTCACTTTCGTCTTCGAGGGGCGTGGTCTTCTTTCTGAGACCCCTTCAGAGGAACATATTAATATTTTTTGTTTGCTGGAAGTCTTTCCACACCCTCAAAACCGTTTTATTGGTAATATGAAACCGAATTACTATGGTAGTGTGAATTAACACCCCACCCCTATAGGGAGGCGAAAAAATGCAAAATTTTATGTTCCAGCCCCTCTGTCGTGGGCGCGCCTGCATTTGATAATCTCTTCGCCTTGGAGAAGAAACGAGAAAGAATATTCCATTGATGTTTTTTCAAATAATTTGTTAATTTCCAATCATAAACGTAATTAGGACACCATTTTAGAAAGACCCCTTCAAACGTAAAATGTATCGTGTTATAAGTGCATTGTTTGCAATACTATTGGAGTAGGGGAGGGTATTTTAGTGGTTGCCCCACTGTGGTCATGTAGAACATTAAGACAGTGACAAGGAGGGATAACGCTACTAATTAAAAGATGATCAGCTTTTCTCTTCGCATCATTAATATCAATGTACTGAAAAGTCTCATTATCGAGTAATTTTAAGATGTCTTACAATATAAACTGCCTTTAAATTGAGAAAGAATTAGAAATTATACCTTGATGACTCTGTGTTAGAAATATGGGCGTTTGCTCCTGCCACATGTTCTATGAAATAGGAGGTCATTTTCGTCTTCGAGGGGCTGTGGTCTTCTTTCTGAGACCCTTCAGAGGAATCATATTGATACTTTTTGTTTCTGGAAGTCTTTCCAAACGCCTCAAAACGTATTTATTGTAATATGACAACCGAATAAAACATGATTGTGAGAGTAACACACCATCCCCTATAGGGAGGCGAAAAATATGCAAAATTTTATGTTCCAGCCCCTCTGTCGTTGGCGCGCCTGCATTTGATAATCTCTCCGCCTTGGAGAAGAAACGAGAAAGAATATTCATTGATGTTTTTTTCAAATAATTTGTTAATTTCCAATCATAAACGTAATTAGGACATCATTTTAGAAAGACCCCTTCAACGTAAAATGTATGTGTTATAGTGCATGTTGTAATACTTTTGAGTAGGGAGGGTATTTATGTGGTTGCCCCACTGTGGTCATAGCTTTTTTACTCCGGCTCCATTGGTTTTCTCTTGTGCTTTTGGCTTTTTTATTTAATGAAAACTGTCAAAAATACATATGGACTTTTAGAAAACTTTGCACAAAAATCTAGCTGTTGTCTCTTGTGGAGCACGCTGAAGTTTTAGCGCGGAGTTAAAATTCCAGCGGCGCCTGCTCGATTTTACTCGCCGCCCTAAAAAAGGCTAGGTGGCCGAATGGGCGCCGCCCGGGTACCGACCTAATCGAGCAGGCGCCGTCCAGACGCTGACCGATTTTGAACTCACCGCCCAGTGACTGACCTATTGCCTAACAGCGACCGGGTGGAGACGGGGCGGCGACCGCTCGGCGGCCTTTTATTTAGTCTAGGTTCTAGCCGTTTCTATTTCGGTTTAATTCTCCGTGTTGCAGCCAATACTCGAATATCGCGCTAAGCCGAGTGAGGGCAATTACCCCAGTAATTTAGTCACCCGACGCAATCATTGGGGTAATCGCCCTCACTCGGCTTGGCGCGATATTCGAGTATTGGCTGCAAGTCGGAGAATTAAACCGAAATAGCAACGGGTAGAACCTAGACTATACCTTTTATTAAGCAGCTTCGAAAAGTAGATTATTCGGCGTGAATAATCGGTCATCGATTGATATGCGCCGTTAAAACCGACAACAACAACAACAACAACAAGTAACATAATTTAACATAAATCGTTCGATGGTGATTGCTTGATTAGGTCGATGCCCAGGCGGCGAGCGCCCGGTGACCGCCCGGACACCGGGCATGTCTTGGACGGCGAGCACCCGGTGACTGCCCGGACACCGTGCGTGTTTCTGGCGGTGAGTAAAATCAAGCAGGCGAATTTTAACTGCGCGCTAAAACTTCAGCGGCGACCCACCGATGCCCCAAAACCCAGCAGTGCCTGGACGGCTACGGCTCGTGATTGGCGAAATTGGCTAAAAACCGCCGCCCGGTCACCGAGCAGCAATTTTTCATATTTGTGACATAGCCTTAGGGAGCCTGGAGTGAAGGGTTGTAACAAAGTACCTGGTAGTTTAAAATGAGTGATTAAGATGCTTATGTACTCTGCTTTTGAAGGATTGTGCAAACCCTCAGTCCAAAATATCAGCACTACATTTTCGGACTAATGTAAGTGTTCCAACAAGGTACGCAGAATGGATGAAGGTCCTCGGTGGATTGTACGTTCGGAGTTGGAGACATCGCTTGAGAGGCATGATTGCTAGCCGGGTAGCTCTTCTGACTTTGAAGGGTTCAGGAAGCAACGCTCTGAGGTCTGTAGGGCATGTTGTAGTCTGCATCTTGTACAGGACTGTCACAGCAGCTACCTGGCGTCTATGTTGGAGAGGGAGGATGTTTAGTTTGGAGCAAACTTCTTCTTTGATTGTGCATGATATTTATACCATGTAAATACAACTGTACGTCATGTTATCGCTGTTTTTCCTTGAAATGATTACGCCATCCGCGTCAAAGAAACATTGTTTGCATCACGACTGTGAATCAGATTTGCTCTGTTCTTTTTTCTTCTTTCTGTCTTTCCAAATCTCTTGTGTATTTACTTGTTAATTTGTTTGCTATAATTTGTTGGTTTCTTTGATACGAGGGAAAGGGATCGCTAAATGATGCAAATGATGCATATACTATTTTTAAGATTAATAACAGAACTGAGACGGTTTAATCCTCTCTCTCCTACCTCTTTACTATCATGGCAACTGCCATACAGTCTTCAAGGAATCAGTGTTTCAGTACTCTCTTAAAAAACGAGTAAAATTGTTCACTCTTTAAGGAGTGAATTTCAAAAAAAAGAGTGAATTCAGAGTGATTTTCGAGTGAACTTGAGTGGTTTTCACTCATTCTGGAGTGACCTCAGGGATCACTCAGGATTCCGAGTGATCCCGAGGTCACTCCGAAATTCACTCTTTTTTTTACATTCACTCCTTGAAGAGTGAACCATTTCACTCGTTTTTTAAAGAGAGTAGACAGCAGTATATAAGAAGTCAGCTGGCCAATTTTTATTCTTCCTGGAAGGAGACTCACCCGTCAGAAAATCAACCGGTAAATGATGTATTTTATGTTCTGATTGCTGTCTATTATGAGTCAAGTCCTTCTTTAAAGGTATATAACAATATTTCCATTTTAAAAATGTAAGCTACATGATTCCCCATGCTACTAGTGTCTTTGATAAGGTCTAAAAATGAAGCTCTTAAAAGAAATGTCAGTTCAACATGATCATTGAGTGCTTTAGAAAAGTAAAAAATCATTCCAGTTTTCCCCATAGAACGCTTTGTTGCAGAATTTTCCATGAATAATCCATGTACCAATTTTTTATCTGTACACATTTTACAAGTGACAGCATAACTGTCTGAACTTGTGTGTTATAGTGTGTTTTATTTGCCCATTCAAACACTGTCAGATATGTCAGACAGCAAAATTTGACAACTTTTTAAACACGTCTACCACACTCTTATATACGGTAGGGTCTTTACCAGTGACCGGTCGACCAATATCAGTGGGCCATATTTTACTGTAGAACATTCCTGGTCTCCCGTCTCCGATGTCCATGCAAGATGATTTTTACAAGTGCCTGATAAATTAACATTATTATTCTTCTTTTCTACATCCCAATTCAACATCCCTAAAACCCATTTTTGCTATGCACCCCAAGTAGCCACTTCACCTTAATAAGCCATTAGTCTCTTCGTCTATGTTGTCTGCTAAAATCATCCCTGTCTCCTGTCTTAACTTAGCTTACGAAAAGGAGACAGACTCGTGTGCCTCCCACCGGTTTGTCGAGGTAAGATTCTCCAATACCATGCTGTTTCTACTCCGTCAAATGCAATTCATTTCATCTCGGAAATAACGTTACATTTCAATTAAATTTTGATTATAATGACTAATTTGAATGGTGCGTGCCAATTTCGCAGAATCCGTGGGCAAAGTCCCAGAATTAGTGTCAGTGATTGAATTGAATATTATTACTCACTGTCTTGATCCACCACACCAATCCAACACTAAAAATATCATGGAGACCACGGATTTCATTAGAATTTACGTGACCTATTTTATTAATATTTCATGCTTTCTCTCCCACTTACACTCCAGCAATGAGACAGCTTGTTTATGTGACTGACTCCACTCCAGTGATACATACATTATCATTATTGCACACTCTGTTTGAAAAAAAAAATGTTAAGATTATTTTTTTCAGAATGTGTCTTGTCTATTAATTAAAGAGCATTGACGAAAATTGCGGCCTGTCTAAAAATACACACAGGAACGTCACTCACGCTGACTATTTGCCAAATCTAGAATCGTCTTCAAGTTTGTTCACTTAAAACGAGGAGCATTAATATGTCATATAGAATTACAATGTGGCCAACTTAGCCCCACACCATGCCTATATGATTTTGCATGTCAATCCTATTTCTTACCTCTTCTACTTAAAAGTCAAAATATATTTTGGGGTAAGTGGTAAAAAATGGATTTCTTTTGGGAGGATATATACTTTGTAAACTACACAAAATGTAAAATATTGGAGGGACCCTCGACATTTTTGTTATATAATGTAGATAACCGTATATACTCTCCGAATTTATATATCACAATTTGTCACTATTAACAATTTTCCTTAGGTTTTTTGTTGTTTTCTTATGCCTGGGGTGACAGTACTTTGTGACAGATTGAAGAAATAGTGGTTTAATCGACTAAAATTATACTTGGGCTTCAAGAATGCGTTTAGATAATGCACAAAATAAAAACAAAATTAAAATTTTCCAGTCGACCTCTTGCGACGAATGGATGCAGTCATTCCTTTTGTACATGTTTTGCAAAATACGTTTGCAAAAGATATGGCCCTGTTGCATAAAAGCTGACATCCTATCAACTTGCCATTCTACTGCAATTTTTGTAAAAATTCAAGGCTCTGATTGGCTGTGAAGCACGGTTGCCATGGTAGTTGACAGTAGAATGGCAAGTTAACATGATGTTAACTTTTATGAAACGGGGCCATGTTCTTGATTCGTAAGCCCAAACTAAGCTCATAGAAGTAACGAGCCAAAGCTATTTATCACTCCTCACAGGTTTTGGAGCATAAAGGAAAGTTTTACTAAATCCATTCAACAAATGTAATTATTCAAAGTTTTAATCAAATTATGAAATCTTTATTCCGCAATCATGAGTTGGCTGCACCACTCTCCATTGTTTTGTTTTTATTTTTTGGCAACAACAACAAAATCTACTAAAATCCATTTCTCACCAAAAACACGACCAAAAAATCCTGTACTTGTTAATCATTTGGGTAGATATACAGATTTGCACACATTTTAAAATGACTTGGATCATCAGCTCTACCTTTCTCCAAGAAATTAAAAATCTACGTACTGCACTGTTAACAAGTCCACATTATGTTCTGATTACGATTCCATTTATGTATGCTGCCACTACCTCGATATGAATAGCATACATGAAAACCGGGGACTCTGTATTGTACTACATTTGTCTATGAGGAAAACGGTTATGGCAAAAATTGGCCACTTATATAATTATATTTCACTTGTTAAAAGCTCTAGATTGTCGTTGAAGCAATATTTTATTGTTTTATTGTTACACCAGAGACCAACATTGCTCAAAGTAGTATGTAGCTTAATGTGCGTGTGTGTGTAGGGGGGGGGGGGATTAAGTGAAAACATCGTTCAACGATGTCTTTAAAGGAAGATGTAGCCCGCAACTTACAGGAATAAATTAAGAACTATTTCGGGGTAACTGTCAGTTCTTGTCAACCAATCAGATCGAACGTGCGCTGGCCTTGGGCTGACCTGACGTGACCGATGCATGCCGCCCGACGCGTGGTGATTTATGCACTTTGGGAATCAATTTGCTCTTTTCCCCTCATAGCTGTTTCGGCGATCTTGTTCTATGGAAAAATTTCGCAAAGACGTAAATTTAACAGAAATTTATTAATTGAAAGGGCCTTGCTGAGGGTAAGTGTGACATAGTACCCCCTATTTAGACTTCTTTGTCGCCATGTACCATAATTCTCACCATAATCATGATATCATTTTTATTATTCCTGTTAGTCGCCGGCTACATCTTCCTTTAAGCAGAAGTTCAGCATTGTTCTTGACGACTTTCGCGGACCTGTTGACGTCGTTTCCATGCTTCTTCTGTTCTTTATAGCGAAGTAGCCAGTTTCAAGCGTGACAAGTGGACGTGAAGCAGTTCGAGTTCGCCAAGAAGTAGAATACGTGACACTGACGTACACAATACCAAGTCGACTTTGTTTTCGTCCTTTTTAAAGTGCCGGGTTGCTATTGGGTGTTTTCTTGGGGGAATTCTCCATTTCAATTTATCTTTATCTTATTCGTTTTCAATTTTTAATCAAACTTTGGATTTTTCCCTGATCAAAATATGTTATGGCTTTAGTTTCGATCCAAGGGCTTTTAGAATGTTTTTGAGACTACATCAGGTACTAGCTAGAGGGTTTCGGGAAACATAAACGCAAATACATTGGCTCTTGAAAGTGTATTACACGAAATAGCATGATATTCATTTGAGCTGTGTCAACTAGTACAGAATGTATATTTGGACAGAATTGTCTCTGAGTGTGTGTGTGTGTGTGATGTGTGTTTGTGTGTGTGTGTGTGTGTGTGTGTGTGTGTGTGTGTGTGGTGTGTGTGTGTGTGTGTGTGTGGTGTGTGTGTGTGTGGCGTGAGACGTAAGCCACTTTGCGCCATGGGGGGGGCAAGGCACCAAATGTACGACAAACTCCCGAACTAACGGACATATTCATGTTGTGTGTATGATGACAGTTAAATGATTTAGCGATGGTCAGTAATAAATTAATACACAGGGGTGATCTAGTTTTTGGTAATTTTTTTTTTTTGAACGAATGGTGATGGAGAAATAAAGAAAAATGCATATTATGTTTGCGCGCTAGAAGCGCGCCGAAAATTTTAGGATTGATGTACTGTATGTTTGCGGCGAAGCGCACCGAAAATGTTAAATTATGTATGTTAGCCGGGCAGGCCGCCATGAAAATGTTAAAATGGTATGTTTACACGCGAAGCACGCCCGAAAACTTGAATTACTGGTAATATTTGCGGCGAAGCGCGCCGAAATTTGAAAATGGTATTGAAAATTGTTTTGCACTGTTTTTAAAACAAATTTTGTAATACGTTTCTGGTTTCCTGGACATTACTACATATAAGACATACAAATTCGTTCATTTTTGGCAGCTCCAAGGGGGGGGGGGTAAACTCCCTAACACCACCGCTTTGTATTCTCGCTACTGATACAATAAAGGAAGTAATGCTTCATTACTAATTAATGGTAATGTATGCGCGAGTGAGCGAAGGCGAATCGAGTCGCTTCAGACACCAATAGATTTCAGTCAAAGAAAGTTGTAAATTATTTTCTTACAAATTCGTAACAAGCATTCTGATGTTCGATATTGATTTATAATCAGCACTCAGCAGTACTGTATTTAATAGGAACACACAAGTATAATACAATTATCAACATGCTTGGGAAGATCATTTTCGAAGGTCTATGAGAAAGGAACGGTTGGAAAATTAAAATGCAATTCTGTGGCTTTAATTGGCTGCAACGAGGAAACTGGCCGAAGGGTAAATGATATTTCAATTCAACTTACATGGTGGAGCTAGTGTGCTCCCGATCAATAGCGGTTTGTTCCAAGATTTTTTCCAAAAGTACACGTTTGCTGAAATGTTGAATCTTTCCAACAGTTTAATGTTGTATCACTAAACATTTTGTCGCTACATACAGATGTTCGGTCGTTGATTTGGATTTACGTTGTCTGTGTAGTACACTTGACTCAGTTGACTGTATCTATACCGCTTACGTTCCAAATGTCATCTAATCATAGTATTCATGACAAGGCGTTTGCCTGTTTACGAAAAACACCGAAAATGAAGAAAATCCTTATGGCGAGCGAGCGAAGCGAGGCGAGCTTGAAAAAAATGATTTTACATTTGAAAAATGCAAATTTTCTTTCAATATTTTGTCAGGTTAATGAGATATTTCGTCGGTACAAAATTATTCTTGTCGCCACATGTACCGACGAGTCCTTTCGTGTACCGACAAAATTCCGAAAAAGCTTTATGGGGGGCAAACGCCCCTGCCCCCCCCCGCCCCTTTGCTACGCTAATGTGTGTGTGGCGTGTGGTGTTAGTGGTTTGTGTGTGTGTGTGTGTGTGTATTGTGTGTGTGTGTGTGCGTGTGTGTGTGTGTGTGTGTGTGTGTGTGTGTGTGTGTGTGTGTGTGCTGTGTGTTGTGTGGTTGTGTGGTGCGTGTGTGTGCTCGTGTGTGCGCGTGTGTTGTGTGTGTGTGTGTGTGTGTGTGTGTGTGTGTTGTGTGTGTGTGATGTGTGGTGTGTGTGTGTGTGTGCGTGGTGTGTGTGTGGTGTGCGTGTGTTGCGTGTCTATTTTAAAGATTGGGTTATTGATTCGCACGTCACAAAAAACATCTATATGAATGCAAATCAGAATGAAATCATATCCAATGTGAAGATTAATATAAAAAACACCTCTCTATAGAACTGGGGTAAAATATTGAGTTTGGTTAAATCTGGACGGTTAAAACTTCATCCTTTTTCCATTTGCTCAGGAGCAAATTTTTAAAAATCTGCGACGTCAAACGTGGGCAACGTGCCGTTTCCAATAATGGTCGCGATGCAGCCGTTAGCCAACGGTCGCTGCAGGGAATAGCCGATTGACAATCAGGCGCCTCCGCTCGGTCTCTACGTCACAGTAAACGTGATTCGCATTTTGAGCAAAATTGAAACTCACAGAAAGAACAACATTCTGGTAACATGTCGTTATTAGTTTTTCTCATAAAACAACAAGTTCATGACGTATGGATCTCAGACTTTCAACACAACGTTTGTAAGTACTAAACTACCGTTTGGTATTGATAATGAAGGGAAGTAATGGACTTGCAAATCAATAACCCAATCTTTAACTGTATATGGCAAATCCTCGTAGCACAAAATGACTGAAGTGACGGTAAAGTGTACATGTAGTGATATTTCATGGGATTTTCGTCCGTCAAAATAAAAGACGAATGAAAAGGTCAGGAGTAAACCCGACTTTCGAAGAAATAAAGTTCAGTTAATGAACTGGGTTGTATCGACCAGTGATTGAAGTTACACATCAGAGGCGTCGATCCTGGGAGGGCAGGGGGCGACTCGACCCCCCCCCCCCCCCCCATGAAAAATATCGGGAGGCAAACATATCGATTTGCCCCCCCCCCCAAATAATTTTGACAACTTGAAAAAATCTTTCCACTTTCCACTTTCATAATGTATTTAAATTTTTGGATGTTTTCTCTTCCGAAGCCTGGTGATGAGCTATTTCTGTCGTCTGTTTCTATCATGGCCATGGGAAGCGGGGGTGCTGGGGGTGCTGCAGAAATTGTTCAAAAAAATCGTGTATGTCATGATGTATAGCATTATACGTCGTCCAGGGGCGGTGCCCCCTATTTTTTTCAAATTGGGCCGTGAAAATTTTTGTTTTGGCCGCGAAAAAATATTTTGGCACCACCGGTGAAAAAAATCGTTCCCAGGGCCCTGGTTTCTATGAATACAATTTCAATACTGAAAATGCAACTTGCATACATTATACTATTTTTGGACTGTAGGCAAGGCAATTTATCGTGATTTCCGTAGTCCCATCAGTGTTATTTTACAAATCCCTAATGATGATTATTTACATATTACTAAACCCGTAATTAGGGTTTGTTATCCTGATACCATGTGCGCGGTTTTGAGAAAATTAATTAATTATGACGGTTATTTATAATGTCGTGACCAATTACGTTTTAGCAGTGTGTAAACTACCGGGGACTTTTACCGTGTGCAAAAGTAAATTACGTGGCTGGAATGTCACTCCGTCCTATCCTCGTTCGCAAACTAGGGAGTGCTTGACAACCTGTGCATTCACAATGCCTTTGTGAAACCGAGGATGTTTGAAAACCGAAGATGTTTGAAAACCGAATAGGAATTTTGGTGAGGCGTTTGAGCGCAGCCATTCTATACATAATGGAGAACTGCGTGAATGGCTTTTGTTAGGTTCATTCAAAAGAACACCTTCTCCAGTGCATTGCAATTGACGTGGAGCCACAGGCATTCATAAACATTAATAGGTGTAAAGAGCAATCTAGCGAGTAATGTTCGTGTCTGTGAACTCGCTATTGACGGTGATTCCTTCTTCTACGAATGGGACTGAGGAATTTACCTCACTAATTAGTCGATTATCTCATCAATGCGCATGTAAAATTTGGAGAACAAAGGCTTTTTTTCATCAGCAACTTCATCTTAATCAATTTGCAATGCTATTTTTCAATACCAATCTGGCGACTACGGAACTTTTTTCCTAGAGCGTTATTTGGTCAATGCCCTATTTCTATGTCAGACAAGCTCAGACAAGCTTTCAGGTTGTCAAGAACAACCTTTGTTTTGAAGGTATATACATGGAATTTGAATATATTACGAAAACGGCCTATAGGTCCAAGTTGCACCTCAAAAGGATGAACATAATGCACCTTCGGCTTCAATACAATATAATCAGTTGAAAACAAACACCTTCACGGCCAGCGTGATGGCCAAATAGGTAGAGCGTCCGCCTCACATGCGGAAGGTCGCAGGTTCGAGCCCCGGTAGGGTCATATGTACGAGTTTATAGATATTGTAAATGTTGATAAATTGTATTATAAGGTAAATACTATAAATTACACTCGAGAATGTAAATTGTGTTTCACACACACACACGCAGTTTGCAAGAAAAAGAAGAATACTTTTTAATTTTCTATGGTGCATGATTGCACCTTTCTGAAAAGTGCACAGTTGAACCTGAAAGGTGCAAAGTTGCACCTTTAAAGGTGTTTCCAGTGTGACATAGGTCTGCTCCTTTAAAGGTGCAAAGTTGAACCTATTTTTCTTAGTGTATGTAACTTGGTATTTGTCAACGATACATGAGAAACTGGAATAAGAATATTTTACCGTGCATCCATATAACATTGGAATAACTGGAATATGAACATTCCGTCAGATGAAGGTCATTATTCCGTAACTCAAGCATTAAAGGTAAATGACATGATTGGGGGTAGTTCTCAACTTGGGATGAAACTACTCTAGAATGAAGTAAATATGCAAGGATTCTCCTGTGACAATCTTGTAGTCAAACGTTGACTCATTCTGAAATAAACAATGTCAATATCACTAGTAGCACGGAAACCTGCTGTGTGGCTCTCTATGGGGCTTATTTTTATCGTCCCCGGATAAAATTAAGATACTCCTATGTTTATGCTCGATTCTCCTTAAGTAAACAAATTACAGACAAATCCTCCCAGGTGGGAGATCCACTCCTGCTAGTGTATAGTTGGTATATATTTCAACTCATTTGGTTCTTGAGGCATTTTCAAGTGTTCCCAATCATGTCACTAACCTTTAACACACCAGTCACCTCTTATCACTTAACAGTGTTAAGTTTTTTTTCAACCTATCAAAAATTTCAGAATTAATCAAAAGAGATGAAAGCCAACATGTATAAGCAGGTGTAAAGCCACTGTTCCGAAACTGAATTACTATTTTCTTCGACATACATATTTAATGTACTATATGGGGCCTTTTTATCAATAAGCACTTCTATTGTGCTTCAATCGGTCCCCCACAAGTTTAATTTGTATATTTGTATATTTTATGTCAATCTTTGTATATATATATATATATATATATATATATCTCTTTTTTAAATGTGGAAATAAAATAAATAAATGAAAAATAAAATAAATTATTCAAATTTTCCTGAAATATAATGCACTTAATTGTTAGTCATAGCGATTTTCGCCCCCACCCTCCCGATTTATATCCACAACCATAATATTCTAGTCCCAGTTATCACATACGATGACAATTCAATAATAATAATAACAATCCCTTCAAGTAGTCCCAGTAGCATTCCTAAACTATAAAGTTTAACTCACTGTAATTCGTTCTAATAATTTTAGTGAACACTTTATTAAGCATAAGTTAAGTTAAATTCGGTCAAATAATTATATTAAACATTTCATATTTAAACTCCTTTTCTTTGGTGATCTCCTTTTTTTCTTAGGGTAAGGTTGAATAGAAATGTCACAATTATGCGAATATTCGGTAAATGAAACCTTAACACCCCACTACAGAATCATTTCTGGAAACTCTGATTCTTGGCAGGAGAGGGAAGCCCACACACCTTGGAGAGTTAAAATAGGGAATAAACGGGGATATAATGCTTTCCTCACACACAATTTGGATGGTGCGTAATGTACCATATACTATCCTCACTAACTCATTCCATACACATTCTTTTTTTTTCTGAGCCGTTAGCAAACCCAATCAACCAATCAATGAGAATGGGATGATGGTTAGATGGTGGTTGACTCTAAAATAGCTGTATAGAAATTGATTTTATGCAATCAAATTCGAAATCATCATTGTACCACAAAGTATAACGGCTTTTCGCTTGGCGCTTTTAGTTCTAGTCAATATCATATCCCCGCCCACTCTTACACTTCGAAATATAATGCACTTCCATGATCTCATGCTTTTACCATCGGGTAAAGAACTATCTAATTGATCGAGTTTCAACCAAATATCTTCAACCACGTAATTCTAGAAGATACTTCTAAAACCACATGCACCTCACACATTCGTTCGACGTGACACAGGGTTGGCGCCACGGGGGGGGGGGGGTGCAGGCGGGCAGCCACCCCCTTTATTTTTTTAAGTTAAAAAATGACGGGAATTTGACTGTTCGTCAAAAAAAATCGCCTCCCACCCATATTGTTGTTGATGTGGCTAGTAAAAAACAATGGAGTAGAAAAAATGTTTTTCGTCGGCGTCGGCCTCCTGTCCCCGTTTGTCGGATGCTGTTTTGGCTTTTAAATTGGGCTTTAATTTTGTGTGTGTTTTAGGGGGGCGGGCAAAAAATGCTTTGCGTTATCGTCAGCCCCCTGCCCACCGCTCGTCAAATGCTGTTTGACTTGCAGTTTGGCTAATGAAAAACAGTGTTTTGGTAAGCAAAATTTTCCCGACGGATTAAGCCCCTCCTAATATTTTACCCTTGCGCCGCCCCATAAGTGACAGTGATTTGAACATACAAGTGGGACAAAGCGTGACAGTGTATTCGGCAGTAAATCAGTCTTTTGATATGGAGATGGAAATATATCACGCCTCGAAAGTGGATTGATTAAGGATGTAGTCTATACCCATAGTTTCTCAACCTTACCGGAGAATTTTAGCTGGAAAGTCAAGCTTAAGTTACATTGGTGAAAGAGACACGCATATTACAGAGCAACATCTTCTGTGGTGTATAGAGAGCAGAAGGGATGACGTCAAACTGGTTCGGAAATATTTGAAGAGTCGATGACAATAGCCAAACCGTAACCCAGTGCAATTGTAGCTCTCCTATTGGTAGAAACAACCAGCTGTGACGTGCTGCACCTGGTTCCGCCATTGTCCACTCATATTTCTGAATCAGAGTGACTTCAAACTTTGGTACTCTATGCATCTCTTTCTTGCTCGCATTATGCAGTTGGACTTTTTTTTATTATTATTAATTACGTTTACACTATATCTTCGATCTCAGTCCAAGTCCCTACTCGTTTCCCCTAAAATTAATACACAGTTTTATGGTTCAAGATCGTTTCTGTCAGCGGCTCCTGAGCTGTGGAATAATATCCCGGACACAAATTGTTTCCTAGAACGCATAGGGATAATATTATATTGTGATATGCGCTATATAAAAGTAGTCTATTATTATTATTATTATTATTATATTATTATTATTATTATTATTATTATTATTATTATTATTATTAGTATTATTATTATTATTATTATTATTATTATTATTATTATTATTATTATTATTATTATTACCATCGTGTTTCGAATCATCTTTTCAATTTCAGAGCTTTTTTTTCAATTTTTGTTTAACGTACGTACCTGGCTACATACTAAATAAATAGAATACAGTATTTCAAATAATCTCAAAACAATTTTGGTGCTATCGGCTACATGATTTATCGTAAAACTGTGGTCACTCCGGAACTAAAGGTAAACAATGACATTTACATTTTATCTGTCAACTTTGGACTTTGTAGTCATGTTTGTCGCTTTATTCCGTGGGGTGCATGTATTCGGCAAACATAATTAATGTGTATTTGTGTCATCGTTCGGTCATGCCCTCTACCGACAGTGTGTGAACAGAATATTAAAGAACTTTTTCACAATGAAAAAAGTTGCTAACATTATATCATTCACATTGATAACGGTATCATGGGTCAATCTGAATGTATGGAAGCAAGTAGTATGCTGAGATCACTAGTTCACGTGACCGCATTTGTGTTAATGATTGTTACTTACTTATCTACTACGCGAATACGCCCATCCATGCACACATCTATATAATGCACAAACATAATCTGAGATATCTAATGGTTAAAATTTCCCTCGTTATTTACCTTCCGTGTAAAATTGTATCAATAAACTAGGAATATGGATTTTTTTAAAGTTTAAGTGAGAGCGGACTCAACACGTTTCTGGTAAATTGATACAGTCTTACTCGGAAAGTAAATGACTATAAGGAAAAATTGACGGGGAGTTTTCTCAGTGGTCACACAAACGGACTCTCACATACACACAAACACACACACAAACACAAACACACAAACACAAACACACACACAAACACACGCAGATACACACACACACACACACACACACACACTCACACACACACACACACACACT
>JZLH01S0119106.1:32525-54182 GCA_001188425.1 Eucidaris tribuloides
AATTCAGCAACTATAAACATGTAAATAGACACAATATTATATTAATTGGGATAAGCATGGTTTCTATAGGAAAAAGGCTCCAAGAGCTATTTGGCCATCTTTGGAAAAATGGCTCATATATGTTTTTGGCCAATTTATGGTACAACAAGCTATTCAAAGCTGCAAAATGATTCAGAACCTATAAAAACATATAATAGACAACCAAGTCATATAATTTTGAATAAGTACATGGTTTCTATAGACAATGGTCGAAAGCCTACGTTTTGGCGGCCATTCTTGAAAATGGCTGTCATATATGTTTTTGGCCATTTATTGGTGCAATAAGGCTATTCAAGTGCCAAAAATGAATTCAGCAACCTATAAAACAATATACATTAAGGACTACCACAGATATTTAACTTTGGATCACAGTACATGGTTTTTCTATAGGAAATTAGGCTCCAAAGCTCATTTTGGCGGCCATCTTTGGAAAATGCCGCCATCTTGGCATTTTCAATGGCCACGTCTGAGATTTGCCTTAGTAGACCTTCAACTCCCATGCACAAATTGGTGCTTGCTATCAAAATTTGCCAATTCTGCCAAAATATGCGCTCTTATTCTGCCTCTACTAGGAGCAAACGTCAGCTGAGTGAACCAGGCTTGATTCACCTGCGCACCTCCGTAAAACCACGTGGCAGCATGGGCCTCATGAGCAAGACACAACTCGGAAATATTCAATTAATAAGTGATACTGACAAACCCATAATGCAAACCTGTGTGTCTACAAGCCTAATTTCTAAAAGATGAAACAAAATATGAACATGGTGTTCACTTGATCTATCGGTAATATTGATTGCATGAACCTGGCATTTTTGATGTTAAATATTAATTGATTTGAAATGTATGATGTAACATAAACATGTCTTGATCCTTTATTTGTTCCACCGGTAGCCGGGTCTAATGGGTCCTTCTGGTTCCCGTGTCTGCTGCGGGAAATTGTAAGGTATTTCTTATCAAAGGGGGGTGGCGGGTGTTCGATTTTTTAAAATTTATTTGAGATCAAAGTTTAGACAATTTGGGTCATATTTCCTTGAATTAATTGATGTTTACTTAAAATAAAGATTTCAATTTGGGTGATGTTGGTCTTGATTCTTTTTTTGTAAAGGTTAATCTGAGTGATTCTCCTAAAGATCATTTAAATTCTCAGGCAAATTTATTTTTTAAACCATTTGTCCAAATATGTAATTTCAGGGCTAACAGATAGTCAGTGAAAAAGGAAGATGAGTTTTCTGGAACATATCTATCACATTTAAGCATGTAAGATCTCTTCAAGATAGTAGATGTGTATTCTGTTGTGACTGTGTCTGAATTTACATTAATCGCAGATACAGCTCTATTTTCATGGACAAGTTTGTTGAACTACTGTTCTTGTGGTACTTGTTGCATTTTTATTTCAATTTTGGCAATTTGATTCTGTTTGATTTCATCCCTATATATAACTTGTACAATGTAACTAAAACTTCGACAGTTAGCACCAGTCTCAGCCTCGAAATGCCCCTTCCTATTACTTATTGAAAGAAATGCTTCAAACCACTACCACCGAAATACAATTTGCTAAAATGTTGGCTCCTATCTCAGTAGTCTTGCGATTCATCACTCTCTTCACGAATTTTACATTCCCTGTTATCGGAATCATATCACGCCTGACTCAAGTATAGCTTTGATTGCTATAATTTACTTTCATTTCACAGATTGGAAACAAATGTCTTTGTGTTTATCTGTTTGACACGCAAATACGCAAGAATTTGGTTCCGGGGTGTGCCGCTGAAGTTTGAAAAACACTGACCCTCTTTTAAGGGTCATTTTGCGAAAACCGTACCTATTATTAAGGTTTTTATTTAAGAAAAGTGACATTTTTTTTGCGATTTATACTGCGATAAAATATGTGCGAAGTATATATCTTAGTGTAAAATCGTTAAAATTTCAAAATATAAATCCTATTGTTTAAGGATTTTTTCCCCCCCAAACCATACCATGTTTAAGGATTTTTGCTGAAAAGAGTCACTATTAGACGGCCACGACTCCGTTTACTTACTAGGCAGTTACCCCGCCCCCCATGGGAGGAAGCACACTGTCTTTAGAGGCGGTTCTTTACTATGCCCACAGTGCGTGTCATACAAGAATTAATTTCCCTCCAGTATTTATTCTTGAAGAGTGGCCGCACTTGCCAGAAACCTTTGCGACCCAACCATAAAAGTTGACACTGCTACACACTTGTCTGCTTGCCTTATTGCAAAACATGGGCTTGATTAACTGAACTTTGTTTTAAAGGCGCCCCACTGTCATGACAGGATGAACACGCCTCTTTTGTCTAAAATTCATAAATGAGATGCCACAATGGACACCTAAGTGCAACGGCTGGATAAACCTACATCTTTACCCTTTGGAAAATGGACAAACATTGTGCTGAAGCCCAGGTACACTAACACTCTGAGATGGGGACAGGCCTTTAGAGAAAACTCTCACATTGCAATTCTCAAAATGTCAATGTATATAGGCCTACTTTGATAATGGCTATTATGAAATTTTTCGTTTGCGTTTCCGATTGATTTATTGGATACTAGCTTCGCATTGTTAGAATGAATTATGATTAACCCCATTCAACTTTATGTCAAGGCCATTGGGTATGCGATATAAGTATTGTCTTCAACAACAGATAAGTGTTATCTTGATATTGAAGTTAATTTTCAAGTTCATTTGTCACAGGTTACATGTCGTTTGAGTATCAGATAAATAATGGGACACTGCTTGTGATGAGTACCCCGGAATGGCGCCTTGTGACGGCCAATTTACACTGTTAACAGTAAAGGCACAATGCCTGAATATGCACACAAGCGCATCTCCCCATATGGCAGCTGGCCTAGAAATTGCTCCTAGACAGTCCACATCTAGTACCTAAATTTGCTGCCATATTGAACCTTAAAAGTCTTTATATTGATGAACCTTATTATTTACGTTCTAGGATGATTGAAAAGTTATGTAAGGCCAGTACACAATTCAGATTAATCTGCCTCGATCACAACAGTTTTATTGGTTTAAAAACAAGTTAGTTTTGGCGATTTTTTTTTATTTCAAAGTTTTTATGCCCAAAGGTCATATCAGATAGCGGTCCATTGGTCGATATCAAACCATAACAGATTCGCATGTCTTCATATTTTTATTTTTAATATGGATGATCATGAAAATATCCGGGGGGGGGGGGGGGGGGGAGAGATTTTTTCGACTATATTTTACATTTATTAGGTCCAAAGAGTTAATAAGTGTTAAGCGTTATCTTGATATACCTCATCAGAAAGATCCAGACTCTTGTGTGTAAGACATTCAGATGACAGTCCCCTTTAAACATTTAATTGCTGACTCTGCCAAAACTCATCATGTCGGAATTTAATTTAGTCCCCAAAAGTTTGATTCGAGAGGATGTGGAAGATTTTTTTTTCTCTCTCTTTTCTTTCGTTTTGATTGTTTTTCGGGGTAGAGTGCTGGCTCTCTGGAGTTCACCGGGGTGTATCGCAAAACCGACTGCCGCAACCCCCAGAGTATGGTCCTCACGTTGCGCTTCATCAAAGCGTGGCAATGACATTGCCAAGATGCGAGAGGCGATCCCGATTTATTACCTTGTTCAATACGCAGTACCGACCGGCGTTCCTTTCACCTTGGTCACGAGACGTTCAGCGTGAGGACGATAACCTTTCTCTGTTGCAGTTACAACGCAATAAAATGCTGCCAAAGAGAGGAATAAAAAATTTTTTTTTCTCTTGCTGAAATTATAAGGCTGAGTCACTTGGCTGTGCAGTTGCGTTAGCGGTATCGGCAGCGTTTGCGTTCGGCATTGCCATTTTACGTTTCAATCAAATTTGGCACATGTTTTGCTCGTTGGAGTTATTTTTTTATGGAATGTCTGTTTCATTTACAGATGAATGTATAGAAGACTAGAAGAGCATGAGATGATCAGAATCTATCCTGAAAACTATTCATGCATTGATCAGCAGATTTGGTAATAGAGGTTAGAATGTATTAAGGGTAGGCCCTACATGCTGCTTGTGTATAGGCCTTACATACTGTAAAGATACATGTATCCAGGCCTACATTTGTTCTACTACTTGATGTAATTTTCTATATTACATTATATTTTTGGTTATAGCCTTACTGTCAGATATTACACCTTCATGAAATGCCACTACCATCAGTATGAATCTGCATAACTGACTTAAAGATGAATTTCATGATTGTTTTGATTGTTTTGATATGACCATATATTTTGCCTTTCTATCAAATTACTTTCACGATTTTTGTTCTTCAAGTCCTAGGAATTTGGCATTAGTTATATTTTATTGCATTTTAATTTTTTCTTTGTTTAGACCTTTCAGAGGAAACTTTTGTAGTTGTTTCGTTGTTGGTAATACCCAAAATACCTTCAAAGAAATATTCAACATATTGTATATTTTTTGTCCCCTCTAATACTTACTGAAATGTTCTCACTTTCAGTGTAGCCCTTAAAGTTTCGTATCTGATATGGCAACTCTACATCAAAGGTATTATTTAAACACTTTGTCAAATGAGCTTTGTGTATCCAATATGCTTTAATTTTGAGGCAAGGAAACATAGTCCTTGCTCTATTTCTTAATTTTATGACCAAATATTTTTGCTTTGAGGAAACATGTCCATTTCTGCCCAATAATTTCTTACATTCCCATATTCCATTTGATTCCATTTATTCATGATATACTTCGATTCAACATATATCAAGCTACAACTTCCAATTTTGATTTATGTCGTTGTGACAATGGGCATCGTGCAGCCATACCTGACGGATATCTTTTCGCATTCCATTTTTTTTTGCCGTTCTTGACGTCAGAAGTGACATAATGGGTTTGGAAATGGAATACACCGAGCATAATTCTACCCCAGGGTTCATTTTATTTTAACACAATTCAGCCACAGCAAGCACTAAAAGAAATGTGTTTTCGAAAAGCTCTCCAATTTTACCCTTATCACATCTTAATTCTGGACTAACTCAGTCTTTGCACACAACGTTTCTGTATAAGCCACCAAGATAAAGTAAAACATATGGTTCAAGCGCTTACCGTTCTCAGGTGTTTTCTTCTCTTCTTTTTTCGCTGGCTTCCATTCATGGAGAATATTTAAATTTTCCCTATTAGGAAAACTGTACCGATTCAATGAAGTGTACTATTTCACACTCAGTTACGCTCTAGCTTACCCCCCATAGAGTAACCTTGATCAAGGGTTGACCCCGGTATTTCCAGCGAAGTCAGAATTTCGAATTCAAGTGTTACGATGCATTCAATCCAGCTTTAATTGCAGTCAGCAGTATAGCCAGAAAAAATGGGAATAGGAGTCAGGGTATCCTGGGAGGAAAGGAAGCCACGTACATGCTACTTGTATAAGATATGCATACATCAGAATATTGTGACTGAGAATTATACGAAATTATGTAGGCCTATACCTAAAAGAAGGTGAGAGAGTTTAGGAGGGGGGAGGAGGAGGAGTGAGGAATGTTTGAGTGTAGTGTACTCAATTACTGATGTTGATGACTATTGTTGTAGGCAGGAATACTTATAGGCATAAAGCTAGTGGGAATATCCACTGTATTACCATCTACGCTTTACATTTCGTAGTACTTGCAGTTTCATTCTCATTCTTCTCAGTTTCTATGAAAATTGTTAATTTTCAGAATTATATTGTAGTGTACCAAAGTATGATGACAAGTGCATTTTAAAATCGCACAACACTCTTTTGCAAAAATTCTCTGTCTTGTCAACAAAATCACTTTAAACATACATGAACGTGAAATACGGCACGAGTAAGTCATACAGATGAACTGACTGAGGCTTTTTGTGCCCTTCCAAAATAGCGAGAGTGGGATGTGTGCGAAATTATACCGAGACCAATCAAAGTTATATGGTATGATACTGTTTATTCTTGTGATAATGGCCTGAACATGTCCTGTGGAAAGTTCATCAATCGCCCTTAATCAAATAAAGTTCGCCTCAGACGAAGAGAAAAATGTACTTAAAGAGAAAAATCTTGCTGATTTCCACGCTTCAAGCATTGCCCTATTTTTTCATCACTTTTAATTAACGAGGTCAAAGCCCAGACACTAGGCTCCACGGGTACGTCAATCAGATTGAGCGGTGATGGGCCACATTTCAAATCTGCAGTGGCCACTTCAGTTAAATTTAAGCCGACGATCTCAGTTCAGCGTGAACTTGACTTAAGGGGAAAACTTGCTTGAAGTGGAAACGGCACTGACCGTGAGCTCACAAAACTGGCTAGGCAATTGTCTGTCTTTGTCGTATATGTTTTATGTTATAATTACTCGCAGGTTAACTCACAACAAAAATAAAACTTGCCATAGGTTCTAATGTACTGTAAGTTTGCTTTATCTAAAACGCTGATAAACTGGGCATCTTATTACCTGCCAGAGCTATTTATTGAAATTTTCTGAAATGTTCCAATTTCATAAAATCCATCCCATATATCGAGAATGTGGATGTCAGAACCCAAGCTGGACGGTTAACCATAGACGCCCCCCCCCCCCGCAAGAAAAAACAGACGTCCAAATTTTCAATGTTTAATATTAAGTTTAAGCAATCACCAATAGAGTCCCGTTTTTAAACATTCCTAAGTATCAACAATTCTGAGCTTAATTATTCTATGTTATGTGTTTCCTGGTGTGTTTGCACTTTTCTGGCTGCTGAGTGTTTCAGAGAAAATTTTCTGAGTTATAAACCTGAATATTCCAAGTCTCAGTACCTTCTTTCAGATAAGCAGTTTAAACTCATTTTTGAGACACCTGAGAGAAGCTTGTACTGCCTTGTTTGAGTGGGCTTTTGAGCACACATCTGTAGCTTTCAGCAAAAGGCCTAGGACTTTTTCAGACTTTTAAATGACTACACATTTTGCAAATATCTTACATGGAAGGCGTCTGCAGCCAGTAGGGCGGTTATCTTTACCCCTGCTTGTAGACTTAAATGACTTTGAGAAAATTATATCTGGGCGGAGACGATACCAGTAAACTGAATAAGTGATTTATTTTAAGTCTAGCAGACGCTTTCCAAGATTTATCAAGGGGTTCGGATCTGATCTTGATTATATTGTTGAATTATTGCTCCCTTGAGGTTTATATTATCTCAAGGACCAGAGTACAATTATCTCACATCTCTACCGCCCAAATATATAAACTAACTGATACATTGATTACATATATAGCTGCTGAAAATAGGGGGGGGTTTTGATTGGAATTTCTGTATTATTTATATTTTGGTCACTTTTTGAAAACACGCGGGAATCCATACAAGATTCACATCATCTAAAAAAACTTGAATTTACATTACCATGTACAGGACGGGTCATCCTTTTCAGCACAATTTATATGTTTGAATTTGGAAACTTGTCAAGTAAGGCTTCTTTGAATAACTATGAAAGGCCTTGAATGTTCTGTTTGATTGATATTTTCATTCCTGTAATACACGTGTTCTTCGTTTTTCAGTACAACAGACGGAAGTGCATTATGATCATTGTTGTTTCATTTTTGCAGGAATAATATCAGATCTTCACGTTATGGTGCTCGTGCCGTCAGAACTCTAAGCGCTTAACAAAATTGTGCGCATCTTGATCGAAGGGAACACAGATTTTATCCATTTCTCATAAAGGACAGCATCTCTCCCAAAATGAATTGATATTAGACCAAACACAAAACACCACTCACAAACCACTGCAAATGTTATCGTATATAATTTCCATTTATCTGTGAGCCCTCTGACACAGGACTTTATAAACTCACAAAAACGCCTTGATTGCTGGCAGTCGATGCGAGCCACGGGCTTGTTGGACTGATTCCACGTTAGTGGCACTTGTGCTATGCGAACGTGCATTGTACATCCGTTGTCGACGTTCTACGTGCGTCTAATTCACCCTTGGACACCTCCTTTGACGATGAGCCGTAGTCGTCACAGCGAGCAGCGCTGTGAACATCACCAGGCTAATGACTGCTGTTGCCGAAGTGTAATTGGTTCTCTGTGATCTTCTTAAATGTCCCCGATCTGATACTTCCGCGAAAACCAGGCCGGTGGGAAAAGGCGGACCACGATGCGTACAAGGCATTTTCTCAGACCCAACCACTAATGAAAGATGTCAGATTGTTTTAGAGTAGTCTGATGCGGACTTGATTGGGATGTCTAGCATTCCTTTCCATTTACATTGTGCGGGTACGTGTCGCTGGAAACGCCCCACACCTCCCCGATACCCTCCGATTGGGCCCGATGTCCCCATGTGAACCCTCATCTTTCCTTTCTTGATATCAGGCCTGAATGAAACCATCACTTAATGTAAAAGGGTACATGAGATCCGCCGAAATCTGAAACAAATGTTTTACACCCTCATAGATCTATATAGTTAATCTTGGAATCATCAATTTAAGTGTATGAAGGAATTTTGTCAAGCGGTGCTTTTAGCATTACTATTAATTTATCTCGCTCGGAGAAGATTACTTCCCAGTGCGTTTAGTAACAGTTATTTTTTCGTTTCATAGAATATGGCTATGCTTCCTTAGTGACGTTTATGCTATCGCGTATGATTTCTATTTGCTGATCTCCTGGTGTTGTATGCATGGATTTCATGGTTGCCAATACTCTTCGATGCCTGTTATCTTAAGATGATTTAATAGTGGGGGACCAGTGTGCTGATTTTTTGCCGCATTTTTTTTTGGAACGACGTACATCTTATTTTTAATGATGCCATGTTCGTCAATTCGAATGCTAACTCTCCCGTGCAAAATCTTCATCATATACATAGCTCTATGTTTTTATTTTGTGCGAAGATACCAATATGTGACCAACTTATCGCTTGAATAGATACTAAAAATCTTTTCATCTTAGGCTACCATTTTAGGCCTACATGTAATTTCAGTCGTAGGTGATGATAATTGAGAACGATAGCTACATAAGTGTTGTATGGTTTCTGTTCATTTGTTATTATTAGCTGTAAATGAAACCATTTTTCGCGAGTAATAATATTTCTTCGTATAGCTGTTGCGGTATAGGAATATATTTCAGATATACTAGTATTCACCGATTTAACCAAGGAAGATTAAAAATGTGCACCATACATGTAGTCTTAAATATTACTTAGCCAAAATGTTTGTGCATAATGATTTTTTGCAGTGATTTGATGCAATACCACGCAGACGAAATACATCTAATCTGGTGTACTATGTATATCAGTGTTGCTTCTGACAAAGATTTGCCCCATGTGATGCTGCATCGACAGGGCTCGGACAAACCCAGGTGCCCGGAGTCCCCGAAGCCTTTGACACGCATTGTGGGTGTGGGTTGTCACCTCGACGCCGATTAAGCCTCTGAGCGTAGATGTATCCCTGTGCGCCTAAAAGAGACTAATTATAATGCCTCAATCCTGTCGCACCGACAAGATTGGCCTGTTAACCACAACGCCTTTTCTATCTCTGCACTGACCGAACCAGCTAATTATTATGCAGGAACAGATTGGAGCCATCATCATGGGACCGGATCTATGAATTATTATTACATAATCGCGTTTGTTGCCAAGTCACATTACGACCTCGGTTTCAATCGTACAGTACTGTGATATTACCATAGGGGCTTACTGAATTTCAAAAAGCAAGCTATTTTCTGTAACACATAGAAGGGAAATTTGACTAAACTAGCTATTTTAGGTCATTGCCGAATAGCCTTCGTAATATGCATATTTAACGAATCTAAGTCGGAAACTAGTAGTCAACGTTGCATAAACACATGGACCCTCCATGATAACACAGTTTCAGAAATCTAATTCACCTACTGTAAACATGACGCTCCATTCACGACGCGTTCCAGTGCCATACGCATTATGCTGCAGTGCGGAGATATCTCTACGATGTTTTACTATTAATACAATTCTCTCCCACTGTGAATCGTGAAAGCTGATTGGCTGCGAACCGTTTGTTGCAATTTTGCTGCGAAACAAAGGTTAAAATTAAGAAATTCGATGCAGAATCACAAAGGCCGAGAGCGCTTCGCTCTCGCTTGCTTTGCTCACTGGGTTAGCCGCGGTTAGTTTCGTTCCAGACGCTAGTGGGTATTGCGCTGACGTGTGGAAGAATGATTTAAGCTCGGGCCTTGATCAAGGTAGAGTCCCCGGGCGCACACTTGAAAATCGTGCTGTGTTTGGTCACTCAAAAATGATATGAAAACTGCCGAATTGGGCTAGTGCCCTTTTTTCAATGATCGGATTAGCAAATACAAACTTGCGATCTAGTCGATCGTTGTGCAACGCAGTCTGGTTTGATAATTCCAGTCCATCAAGCGATTGCAGTGATATTCTGGACATCGTGCGAATCTTCTCTCTTGAGATAAAATTTTATAGAAGAAAATATTTCGGCGCATTTGAATTTGCTAGTTGAGGCACCTTGAATTTACAATTTAGTGCCCAACTGGGCAGGCAAAATTTGTTAGTTATTGTTTAGAGGCCTGATGAGGGCACTGCTTCTTTTCCACCCCCCCCAAGCAGTGAACTTTACATGTAAGCATGGACTTTTCCAAACTTGTCGTGAATGCATTCAATAGTGTGGATTAGTAAGGTTTGTGCTTATGTTTTGCAATTGGAGAGGGATACTAGTTGTGTGCGTGCCCATATCTCAGTTATTATACTTTACGTCTATTATTGAATCTGCTGCTGACACACAGCTATCTGTCGCCTCCAATTGGTATCTCTTTGTTATCCCATTCAACCCTGTTGAGGCCTCCAGGATGATTTCCTGACATTCACGTTGCGGTAGCGGCGACATGCTGGGAAAAAAGAGGGTGGGCTCTGCCCGTGGACGCAGGAGAAAGAGTGAATCCACGTTTCACTGCGTTGAGAATGTGCTACCGAACGAACCGGCCCTTCTGGCCGTTTCGAAAATCGTAACCTTCGAATGCAACAACATCACGTGTCTTTGCATCGAAGGTTACGATTTTTCGACGAAGATGCACAGGATGCCCTACACAGCGACCAAGGCAGCAGCGTCGACCCGGCCCTGCCTCCCCGCTTTGAACCGGCCGCCTTCGTCCACAAGAACTTCCAGATGATGGGTGTCACCATCCGCTGCGAGGAGTTCCCAGAGCAGCAGCGGCAGGCCGCGTTTACGACATCATCGTCGTGTTCCCCTCCCGAGGCGGACTTTGGCCTTGGCAGTCGAAGCTCGAGCAGCACCGAACAGAGCACCTTCCTGAACGCGGCTTCGTCACCCGAGATGCCACCCCAGCATCACGAGATGGGAGGGGTCAGGGGGCGGGGTCCACCGGTCGTGACAGAGGAGCTGCTGGGTTCGTGTCTGGTCGGGGAGTGCGCCGGCAAGCAGGAAATCAGGGTCACCCTGAAGCAGAACGAACACATCACTGGACCCAAGGTCAGTGTGGAGTCTCTGTATCAACCATCAGCACTTTATGCATGAAATAACTTGGTGGTCTTTTTTTTGCCTTGGTACTCTGAGGGTTAATGGGAGAAGGGACCAAAATCTCTTTAATTTTCACAGATTGCTACAAAACTGATACACAATCATACTAGTAACAAAATAGAAATAGTGAGAGTCAACTTAGCACAACATCCACTCTTTTGCATACATGTTTAAAGATGTTATTTATGGCTAATTTTTGCATGTTATGTCATTGTATGGTGTTATTTACATGAATATGAAGGAGGGATCTTGTAGGTTTGATTTTATGCCCGTCCCTTCTCCCTTTGATGACAGAAACTATTTTCTACAGTTTTTCAAAACAGATTGTTGGTGACTTATAGTAAAGCATTGTTTTATGACAATAAATATCTGCATTAATCCATTTCCACCTGCTAACATTTATTTCTGTCAGTAGATAGCCAATTTAAGATTTTGTAATTTTAAGTGTCAGTTTGCAAATGTGTGCTGTCAAGAGAGTATTGGGAGTTACAGACAATGGTGCAGGTTTAATCTGGAGATCAATGTATGGAAATGAATGCATATCATATACCAAAGGACAAAGGTGTAATCACCTATAGAGGGGATCTAGAAATTTGATAAATTTTGATATGTTTTCATCATCTTTTCATCATCAGGCTGATGTGGATGTCTGCTTGGCCTCTATCAACTTCTTCCTGTCTCCTAAACAAGTCCACCTCCTGACTGAGCTATTCAGTGGGTTCCTGTCACCAGGTTAGATTCAAAAGCCCTGCTGTTGAAGAGAGAAGTTGGGTTCACATTAATCATACTTATCATTAAGGCTCAGTGACATGATTGGGAGAAATAAAAACTGCCTGTAGAACCAAACTGGTTGAAAGATAAACCAAATGTACACTGGCTGGAGTGGATCTCCTGGCTGGAAGGATATGTCTTGTGTTTTTTTACTTAAGGAGAATCAAGCCTGAACAGACCAGCAATTTAATTTTTTCGGGGCACAATAGATTTAATCCCCAGAGAAGACTACACTACAAATTTGTCTGTTACAAGGCGAACTGTTGGACATTATTTTAAAAGGAGTTAACTTTTGACTTCACAGAAGAATCCCTGCATAGTTTACTTGATTCTAGAATAGTTTTTACCCCAAGCTGAAGACTACCTCAATCATGTCATTTACCTTGAACTTTATGCAAAGTTTGCTAATACTGATGATGAGAGAAACCCAGGGGAGTTAAACTACAAATTAAGGTTCAGTGTGAACACCCTTGTAGTTTACTTACTTGAAGTACTTGACAGTTTTAATTAATGATTTCTTTTGGTTAAGTCAAGCATGGACTGAGTAGTAGATCCAGGAGTCGAGGAAAGCTCAGTAGTAGGGGACTACCCTCCACAAAGCATCAAAGTTAATATCTTGGTGAATAAACTTATCAATGAGCTTGATTGTTATCATCAGTTATAATCTACATGTGAACAAACTCTTGGTGTTAAGAGAGCATGAAACACCTTGTGAACATAACTAGAGCTTAAAAATCATTTTGTGCTTAATGTTGACCAGCATATTTGTCAAATTCCAGGCATAGTTTCTGGACAAGTCTTGACACTACACTCCCAAAGTTGCTCAATGTGGCAATGTTAAAAACTGATTGACACATTGACAGTTAAAAAGAAGGGCTACAGAAGGGTTAGAAAGAATGCAACAGGTGTATAACATTGCTCATCACTATGTCCTCCTCCATGAACCATGCATAAATTCAAAGAAATGTTAAAAAAGTGTAATTTGCGAGTTACCAAGAACTTATTGAAATTTCCTTGTCAAATTGGTGTGTAAATTTTCATTGTGTCATCACTGGTTTATTAAAACCAGGGATAAGGTTCATCAAAGTGCATCAAAATTTGCTTCACAAAGATTCAGTTTAGTGAGTGGATTGCTGTAAGTTATTAATCATTTGTACATTTGAGCCTAACAACTTTTTTAAAAAAAATTGTTTTCATCAAACTCTTTACAGAAATCATCTTAACTAGAGATTAACAAAGTGAACCAGTGATCAGAATTTTATGATTTAGATTATTTACATATAAAAGGGTTACATTCTCTTGTATTAGATTTCTTAACTTACCAAGGTATAGGAAAATTTTTATCTGGAACAAATAAAAAGTACACAACTTCTTATTTCATTCTCATGCTACATTCATTTGGGCAGTAATGTTGCTTTTTGCGGTTGTTGATTTCACATTCAATTTATGTGCAGAGATGTTTCCAAGTGGATCAACTGTAGAAATGCCTTTCATGTTTCTGGGTTACTACAGAGAGAAAAAAAAAATGCCGTAAATCTACAATTTAAGTTATGTATGGTATGGTTCAATCAATTAAAACTGTTTGATTAAATCCTTGGATCATATCCATGTGTCCCTTTTTTGAGTGAAGCACACATCCTGAACGACATTTTTCTTCTGACGGCTCGCTGTACATCAGATAAGAAGCGATCAAAAGGTATGTCCCTGACTGAGCCGCGTTAATTTCATGGTTGCCCGACCCCAGTGTACATTCTCCTTTGACAAGCCGTGTGTATCATGTGTGTATTGTATGTCATGTATCTCGCCCGCAGCAACCTCTGACGTAGCTACTGTAAGAGGGCGCCAACCCAATAAGCCTATGCAACCGGAGGACTATCAACGCATTGAGACTGACCTACAGGTAATAAAATGGGAATTCTTCATTTCTTAGAAGATTTAGTATCTCAAATAAAAGGTAATGTCCTACTTCTATTTTGTGGGTAGTTTCTGTTTGATAGAATTGGAGCACTTTGTACAAGCCGACATTGCTTTGTAGTGAATCATGAATATTCCCAAAGTATTTTTTATTTCTTTCTTTATTTTAATTGTTGTATGTGGCTCAATATGACTATACTAGAGAATAATCATGCTAACATCAACAAAATATTTACTTCCATGTTTACAACATGAATATGTTGTCTAGGTGATTTGAAGCACTTGGTTGTGGTTTTGGGGTGGGATTTGTTGGTTGGTTGAGGAAATATCCATTCAACAGGTTTGTAGTTACCAATCATATGTTTTTAGTGCTTGAAACATTTTATAGAGTAATAGCAATAAAATTCTAAACCACCATCCATTTTTTTCCAAGGATAATGTTAAGTGTTTGATTTTTGTATGTGAATTTGTTTGTCAACAAAAAACCCATCCCTATTTAGGTATATATTTGTATTGTATATATGTGTATGTAGAATCTACACACACGTATTGGTGATTTTGTATGTGGTCATAGAATAAAACTTAACTTTGGGCAAAATACTTTCCATGCTCTAATCAAACTTGTCTGACTCTGCGTCCTATGATACATCATAGAATGTGGGAACATGAACTTATCATTTAGTATCAGACGTTTATTGACATGAAATCAGTGCCAAAGTGGGAGTTATCTTACAGCATTCTCTCGATGCCTAGCGACTCCAGAGACAATGCCCAATGCCACTCAAATCCCGCCTGTAACGATGTAATCATCACGACCTTCACGTCTCGCAATTACCCCCATCCCCACCTTCTAAGAAACCACAAGAGAGACAGGTGCCTATTGTGTTAATGCACATCATGTTATGATGTAGGACAGTGGGATGTCTAAGATTCACGATGTCGTACATTTCTTTGTGCATTGCACGCCCTTCGCGTGACCTTCATGTCGCGAAAGCAGTTGCTGACTTACCTGGAGACCGCAAGGCTAAGCAGGCTGCTGTGGGTTAATTAATATTATTTATATTGAGTATTTTTGGGGGTGGGGGTTTTGAGCCCATGGAGGTTGTGGCCCCACTTTCTTTCTCAAAGCCCAAGACAAGAAGGCATTGCATTCTATTTAAGGGTTCATTCAAAGTTCAAGTTTGTGTGTTTAGCCTTAATTAAGTAATAACATGTCATTTTGGTGACAAAATCTCATATCTCAATTTTTGATAAATATTGCTTTCTTATGTGGAGCCACAATTTATACTCTCCAGATTGTCAGATTTTAAACTGAAAAGAAAAAAGCCACTATCATTGAGAACAAAGACCACTTTCCCCATTGTTAAAATGTAAAAGCAGCCATAATTTTTGGCTTTCCTTAACATTCAAGATTTTGAGTTACAAGGTTTTGTCCATGTTCCAGTCAGAATGCTGAAAATTGCTGTTCTCTTCACATTGACCAAAGAATTATTATGACTGAATCATTCATGCAATCAAAGTGCAGACATTCAGAATTGAGGCTTTAATAGACAAAGTGGGTTGACAATCTAGTCAAACATGAGATAGATACACTTGAATTTTAGGGTCAGTGCATCCTATTGAACTCTCATTTACTTTATCAAAAGAGTATATGTATTCTACTGTCATCTGGAGATGGTTTTATAAACCACTTGTAAAATCTTCACATAGTGTTGGTAAATTTTAAGTCTCTTTTCATGAAATTATGATGTAATGGTTTAGCTTAGTATGGCTTTCAATGGATCATATTACTGTTCTTGTTTCACAGTGAGTTTCTTTGAATTTTATTGTGTCAGGAACATCTCCAGCAAGAAAGGCAGTCGAGGCAGGAGGACCGGTTAAGAAGAGAGTCCTGGGGTCTCCATGGCGATGATGAGGACGAAGATGTTGATCCCTCCTTCCACCATCTACTAGGTAAGATAGTTCACCTGTTGTTTATGGGAAGTGGATGTGCCATGTAGTAAACAAATAGGCTAACATTGTGGAGCTTCAATTAAAAATTATTGAACTCTGATATCTGAGCTACATAGTAGTGCTTAAATGGACAAATAAACACCTTAGAATACAAAAGTTTGGAAAGATATGCTGCCACTGGCAAGAAATGCATGAATGAACATCACCCATGAATATCCACTGCAGTGGAGTATAAGATCTACACACAGCAAGTCTATGGGAGGAAATGATCATGGTGAATCTGGTCAACCCGAGTACTCATAGATTTTCACTTTTTTAAAGCACTAATAATCATTTTGAAATACAATTTTTTTTCAGGGCTTCATTTTAAAACTTTATCAAAGACGCTTAGAGCATGGAGAATTATGTAACTCATATTTTTTTCTAAGCTGTGGTCATTGTTCGCCTGTGGCTTTAACTTTGAGAATTACAGATTCTTAGATGCAACAGGTTAAAATCATGCTTGTGATCATGAAGTTGTACACCCTTTGATAACACTCAGTTTGAAATTCACATCAGAAAGATTCTGTCTATAGATGGATGATAGCAAATTATGGAACAATTATATCCCAGGACTTCTCATGTTTGTATTTTGATCGCTTTAATGGATGTCACCTACATTAAGTTTTCTGGGCCGACTAATAATATTTCTGGTTGGATTTTTTTCAGAGTAAATTATATCAAAGCAGAAAGCAAAAACATGTAGGAAGAAGATGGTAATACAGGATTATCAAAATATTCACCCTTGGTATGATAAATGAAAAAGGAGTAAAATATGTTAGTAAGGTTGGTGCATTGTTTTTGTCTAACATGGTAGCTATGTTGGGGAAAGAGGGGAAATAGACTAGGGGAAGGAAATTGGTTTCATGTATATCTCTTTATTGGTTTGATTTCAGCTAGGTCAAGTATTCTGGGCCTACTAATAATTTTTCTAGTTGGATTGTTTTTATTAAGGCTAAGTCGCACTGTGCCGTCTAACGATTCCACCTGAAAAACGAACGTGTACATTTATTAAACGTTTATTGGACTTTTTAATTCGTTTTTCAACTGGATTACAAACGTATCTAGACGTTGATAGACAGTGATTTTCCATTCTGGTCCATTCTATTGTATTCCCTTTGCGAACGTCTGACACCGTCTGAGGTAAAAACTTTAAACGGAGGCAGATGGAATCATTAGACGGCACAGTGTGACTTAGAATAAGATACTTGAGAAAAAGTTGATGATACAGGAGTATCAAAGTATTCACCCATTGAAAATACATTATAAAAGGAACAAAATATGTGTTTGTGAGGCTGGTGCACAGTGTTCTTCGACATGGTGGTTAGGTTGGGGAAGGAGGGGAAATAGTCGAAGGGAAGGGAATTACTTACATCTACGTTGATAATTTGTGGCATGTCAAAAACTATGATTTGCCTGTACAGTCATTTCCCACATATGTTGCGCAGACCTCACTCTGATCGGAATGTTGCACAGGGGAGCAACCAACACTTTAGTAATAAGTATGACATGTCCACCAGTACATCCTTTTGATCTCTTTTCTGGTTGATCTCATGCAGACAAAGATTACGAGGTTTCTATCCATCACCGGAAATATGTCACTCGCAACATTTTTTTCAATCTGAAACCAAAAAAATGATTTGGAAATTTGTTCAAGATTTGAGTTAATGTCTAGGGAACGATAAATGTGTATTAATAAATGTGATGTGTCTATCGATCCCTTTCTGGGTTGATGTTTTGCAGACGAGGATGATGTATTCTTCTCCATGACCAGCAGCATGATGTCACTGTCGACGTTTGTCAACTCAAATAACGACATGGAGTCGTCATTCAGCAGTTCAATCAGTTCCTGCTCCACGGATACAAGTCGCACAGGTTTGTATCATATGAAACAGGCCCACCCCCCTAATGGTTTTCAAAATAGTGAAAATGAGGGGGAGGGGTTGTTGGTGTTTTTTTAGCTTATTCCCCCCCCCCATGTTTTCCACCATAGACGTTCCAAGGCCCCATGACATTGATTTGCACCATAGCTCCAAGCTCCATGTTCTTTTGGACCTGAAGACCTTTTTGCTTGTCGCTTTAATTTGCACTGTCGATTAATATTCTTCAGAACCTGGTGACTGTTTTTTTGTTTGTCGCCAAATTGCCATAGGTGTTTTATCCCCTCCCCCCCCCTTTTACACTAGCACTGCCCCTGGTATGAAATTAAACAAATACAAAAGTAAAAGCCACAAAACGTCAGTTTCATTTAGTTTGTGATTGTTTTATTTCTAAGGGAAATCGTGTGGTTGAAGGAAATGAACATCTCTTGAGACATCACGTTGCCACTTGTGGAAAGAAAATTATGAGTTTATCTTAATGTCAACATTTCTAGCATTAATTCATAAATTAATGTAGTCATATTTCTGTATCTGCTTTACATCATTTATATCATTTTGATCATTAGTTCACAAATTAATTTAGTCATGTTTCTGCATCTGTTTTATGTCATTTATGTCATTTTAACCATTAGTTCTCAAATTAATGTAGTCATGTTTCTATGTCTGTTTTGTGTAATTTATATCATGAATTTGAGTTTTTTTGTACTTTTCAAAGTAATTAAAATCCTGCATTAGTCACAGTTCCCATTTCTTATGCCAGAAACATGTGTGGACAATGCTTACAGTTGATTAGTAAAAAAGTAATAAATAACATCACTTTACATCCAACCACTTCTACGGGAGTTATGCTCCTCAAAGAACAGTAAAGTTGCATGAATCTGTCAAACCAATTAACTGATCAGTTTTCATAGTCATATCTTAATCTAAACTTAAGTTACTGGGTCTGGAATCTAATTTGCTTCAGTGCGAGTATGCAACAAATTTCCTGTGAGAGTTCAAGTAAAACGAACACATGTGTTACTTTGCAAGCAATGAAAGTAGCTATTTTAGATGCACAAGTGTGTTCATTGATTTGATTTGATTTAAACAAGTAAAGCTTCCATTGGAGGTCAAAGACCTATTGCAGCAAGTTCAAACGGTTCTACACAGTATATTCAATTTATAATTGACATCAGAAATTATTTATGTAATATGAAACATGCATACACTGTACATGGTATAGACTTAAAAGGACAGTGACATGCTTGGAATAAGTCAAAGTACCTTAAGAACATTTGAGTTAATAATACACTGGCTAGAGTGTAAATCCAGGCTGGAAGGATTTGTCTGGAATTTGTTTACACAAGGAGACGCAAGCTATTTTTTTATCTTTATTGAATTTAAGTATGACCCTGATAGAAAGTTATACAACAATTTTGACTGTAGCATATTTGATGATTTACATCAAAGAGAAAATTTTTGAACATGAAATTTTCACAGCAGAACCCTTAAACAGTATATTTGATTCTGGAATCATTTTAAAATCCACTTCCAACATTGCCTTTTCCATTTAATGATTAAAAGATTGTAAGTGGCCGTATTTAATTTATGCAATCTGATCAGTATTTGATATAGAAATATATGTTTATATTGTGTATGAAATAGAAATTGAGATTTAAAAAAGAATAGTGAAAACGAATATTGAAATTTACATCTTACAATTACAGTTGGCATATGAAATCTTTATACACCTTTATTATGAAGTCATTAAGTCAGTTTGTCTTTATTCACTGAGCTTGATAAAGTCTTTTACTGAGTATCGTTACATTGTTATAACAATGTTAATTTTCCACGTTTCTGTGAAACAGGTAGCAGCGTGAGTCGACTCAGCTATGGCAGTACTCTGTACAGGGGACCTGGTGCCTCACCCCTTGCCACAGCCATGCCGAGAAGTTCAGCTAGTAAGAAACCGAAACGCAAAAAAGGTAGGTTTATTAAAAAATGTGATGCAGCACCGATTTGGGTAGGCAAGGTCTCCTTAAACTCAAGGACTTTACCATGTAAAATGTTAGTATTGAATGAATTATATCTCTGAACTTGATCAAGTAAGGCAGATTGTGGGGTATTTTAAATGTGATGTTTATTCGTTGCTGATGTTAATTCTTTAAGTACTTGTGAAGGTTGTATTCGGATGAACACAAAAATTAATCAGGCAATAATTTTCACTTTTATAGTATGTGGTTTGTTCATGTACCCACGCCTTTGTTGGAGTGCCACATATATAAGTTCTTACAAACACAATCACAATCTCATTGTACTGGCCCATTTTTCTGTTGGTTAGCCCCAAATGTGTTGGTTGTGCTCTTCAAATCTCTTATCTTCATGGTATTAGCAATACCGATTCTATCTGATATCCGGAGATTTTAAGTAATTCTCATTGCTCAGTGAAAGTTGATTGAAGTCATCTTGCACATAAAGATTATACTGCATGGTTCATAAAGACTTAATGACACACCCATTCTTGCTTGATTTAATTGCAATGTTCCCTTGCTCTCATAAACCTCCAATTGACAGGAGGATACATGGACCACCTTGATGATGCGGCCGAGATGACCCGCTACAAGACCCGCTTCCACAGCATCTCCATCACCATCCTCCATGAGGACCCCTCGCCCCCTCCCATCATCCCCGCCAGAACCACGCCCCCCACCGCCACCGTCAACGGCAGATCCCCCTCCCCACAGAAGCTGGCGGGTGGAGTCAGCAAAGAGGAGGTACTGTGTCAGAGGGCGGGCTACTTCTTTTCGGCGTTGGGCAAGCAAGGTTTCGGGAGGAGAGACCCGGCCGAGTGGCAGGAGCGTTTTGCGACGGCTTGCCCTTACGATCATCTCAGGTCAGTGATGATATGGTGATTATAACATTTTATGATGCACCCAAGTCTACTTAAAGGGACTCATGGTTCAGAGCGTAATTGTTCAGGAAACAATAAATACATTCAGAAACAAAGACAAAGAGAGTTTAGTAGATACGATGTGTCTCAAGATGCACTTATTTGTCATATTTTTTCCAGATTTTGTTCACTAATTGCTTAATCTTAATTAGAGCATAAGATGTAGTGTAACTAGTTTTATTTGAATTATATTCTTACTAAGCTGGATGTTTTTAGAATTTGAGTGTTGCTGTGATATTAGTGCAAAATAAACACCAGAACATGAATTTGATTTGATAGACCACTCATAATGACTGTTTTTGTTTAAAGGCATTGTATAACAATGTTTCCAGTTTAAAAAATCTGAGCTACCTGATTTCCCCATGCTACCAGTGTCTCTGATACGGTCTAAAAATGAAGCCCTGAAAAAATTGCAGTTTAAAACGATCATTAAGTGCTTTGAAAAAGTGAGAATCGTTGAGAGACCATTCCAGTTTTCCCCCATAGACTGCTGTGTTGCAGAATTTCCTATTGGCTGAGAATAATTAATGCGCCAACTAGTATCTGCACATATTTTACTAGTGACAGCACAACTGTCCGAACTTTTGTGTTCCAGGGTGTTTATTGTCCATTCAAACACTGACAGATATGTCAGATAGCAAAATTCGACCATTTTTTTA